>JACEEZ010021849.1:0-27500 GCA_016584305.1 Chionoecetes opilio | reverse complement strand
CCAATTGGACCACTGGTACATTTTCGAACCATATGAAAAACACATCCTTATGAGTATCAATAATATATTTCAAAGTCTAAAAACATTATAAACACATTATATTGGACATAGCCAGTATGTGATAACTTTTAGGCTTACCTATAAGTTGTCCAAAATCTTCATTGAGAACAGAGGTACAGACACCTGATCCTTCCTCTCTGGTGTCACGTAAGGACTGCAGTCTCCCATCAAACATGAGGGCGTTTTCTTATGTATCGTGTGAGCGATGGTTTCTGATATCGCACAGTAATGTACCATCGGTCTGCTACGTCGCTACGAGGGAATTTTTTCCATTACAAAGCGTGTATTTGAAGTGGTACATAATTGTACCACTGGTCGTTATAGGGATAGGGATATGTACATATATATGGACTGAATGAACAATAGTTTACAGGTAGCATTTCGTCTCGTGTGTGGCGATCGAAACGAGAGTCGGACAATCGAAACAGTGTGATAATCATTTAGTATATGTAATTGGTATGAAGTGACTTGGTTATTAAGATCAGGGGACAAATGCTTGATGTGTATGGATTCTAATAATTTAGTGTCACTGGGGTAGTGTGCCTTGGATAGAATACTAAAGTCATTCATAGAAAAAGGGTGATCTAAATCATGTGAGTGTGAGTGGATTGCAGATTGCGAAGGTGAAGAAATGGGTCGACCAGTACGTGCAGAAACACCTTTATGCTCAGAAAGCCTAAGGGTTAGATTCTTTGTTGTCTCGCCGACGTATCTAGCGTTACAACTAGAACATTTGAATTCGTAAATTATGTTAGAGATAAGAGCTTTAGGTATAGAGTCTTTATATTTGAAATGTGTTCTTAAGGTAAATGGATTAGTAAAAATAAGTTTAAATTTTGAGTTAGGAAGGTGTAACTTAAGTAGATCATTGAGTTTTTTGCGAATGGTGTAACTGAGATGGCCGAAAAATGGAAGTTTAATATAGTGTGTGTCTAATGTAGGTTCGGGTTGGTTCGACTTGGGGTTGAACTTTTCATTTAGGAATTTGGAGATAGTTGTCTCCAAATATAGTCCATACATTTTAGGTGCTTGTTCATTCATAGCCATCATCTTTTCAAGGGAATTTTCAAGGGAAAAGTCGTAAGAAATAAATAGAGGCAGGTTAGAGAGGAGGTATCAGGATGACTTGAAGTGGAGGCTGTGGAAGTGGAGGGGTATTGAGGCTGAAAAACTGTGTAAGAACCACTGGGCCGCTAAAGAGGGGGAATCCTTTCCCCCACTAGTCTTAATGCTTCCCTCAAACCCAACAATGAATTGGTTCAATGCCCAGTTCCTTATATGGCCATCATCTCAGCTTGTGGGAGGTGTTATAGACGGTAGAAAATGTTTTACTGCAGTTGTAATTTTTTTTTTTGGGGGGGGGAGGGGGTTGGCAAGCTTTTCTGACCTATTCTGGAACGTTTAAAGCAGAACAGTTAACACCTTGTGAACATGGAGGAAACACTCTCTCTCTCTCTCTCTCTCTCTCTCTCTCTCTCTCTCTCTCTCTCTCTCTCTCTCTCTCTCTCTCTCTCTCTCTCTCTCTCTCTCTCTCTCTCTCTCTCCCCCCCCCACTAACCCACTAACTCCCCTTACCACCACCACCACTACTAACACCTCTCCTCTATCTCTTCCAGTCGAATCTCATCTCAAACTGCACGAAGAAATCAACAGCGGATCCGCAGATAACATTGATAAGGAGTTCCGCCGCCTCACCCCCGCCCCCCCAACCTCCACCCCAGCCCCCCACTATGGCCCCACCCAGGAATCGGACCACTCCAGGGGCACGGGGGGCTCTGACTACAACTATGGGAACATTGTATACTGTCCTAAAGGCCCTTCCAGAGGCCCTACCCATGAAACCATCGATCCGGAACCGAACAGGGGTGGAGGACGAAGAACCGGGATACAAGTAGGCGGTTCCAGCCGGGTCTTCGGGGTGGAGAACCGGGGCGGCCTACTGGGGAAATACGACGCCCCAGTAATCCCATCTCGCCCCAGGCACTCAGAAAAGGCCGAAAGGGAAAGTCACTTCGGGAGAGGTAGAAACGGCTGGGTATTTCTCCCGACTAATGCCATACCCCTTAACAAGTGGTTGTCTCGGGAGCATGGTAGCCCTGGGTATGGACATGGGTATCGGGGCACGGGCATACCCATACCCTCAAACGTTGGTCAACGCTACCATTAAAGATTGAAGAAGATTTTGATGATTTCCCATCAACATTCAGTGTATGACATTGAAGTAAACACCTTATTTGTAATGAACTCTCAGATACTGTTGACACAAAACTTTAATACTTGGTAAGTATAAGATAGCTGTAGACTGTTTTAATTGTCTCGCATAAATGCTTAACCCCTTCACACCAGATCTTTCCTTTGCCATAAATAATTGTATGTTGTCCAGCCATAAAATTACGAAAAGTCACTGAATATACCAAAGCAATTAGTGGACAAGGATACTAGGCAGGTCATAGCTATAAAATATTGCTTATAGTCACTAAAATTGTCTAATGGTACCCAAATTACAATGAAAATAACGTTCTGGGTTTCGATGGGTGGCTGAGGTGGCGTGACAACTCACCCCGCCACCCTGAGCTGTGGGCTGCCGGGCGGGGCAGCTCCATGTAGTACTGACGTCTCACAGTAATAACACGTCGGGGCGTCGGAGATACGGGGACTTGCCTCCCGGCCGTTAAAACCCTCCCTGTCCTCCCCCGAGGTCCCTGGCTTGTTACAGGTCCCCCGGGGGCACCTTGACGGCCCGCCCTGTCATGCACTGTGCCATCATTAATACCTCACCACCGGCCTCGTAGACCTGGGATGCCCAGGGGTCCCTGATGCCCTGCTGGGTATGTCTGGCAATGCCCCGGGGTCCCTGAGGGGCCGTGGGCGGGGAAGCACGGTGGGGGTGATACAAGGTCTTGGTGGCAACCGGAGGCCAGGCTGATCAAGTGCACAGGGCATGGAAGGGCATTATCTCCATGTACCAAAATGTTTGGCACTTTATAATGCTTCAACGGCATTTTATAAGGTTTTCAACGGCATTTTATAATGCTTAAAACGGCATTTTATAATGCTTCAACGGCATTTTATAATGCTTCAACGGCATTTTATAATGCTTCAACGCATTTTATAATGCTTCACGGCATTTTATAATGCTTCAAGGGCCCATTTTATAATGCTTCAACGGCATTTTATAATGCTTCAACGGCATTTATAATGCTTAAACGGCATTTTATAATGCTTCAACGGCATTTTATAATGCTTCAAGGGCATTTTATAATGCTTCAATGGCATTTTATAATGCTTCAACGGCATTTTATAATGTTTCAGGGGCTTTTTTATAATGTTTCAACGGCATTTTATAATGCTTCAACGGCATTTTAATGCTTCAAGGGCATTTTATAATGTTTAAACGGCATTTTATATGCTTCAACGGCATTTTATAAGCTTCAACGGCATTTATAATTTTTCCCAGTGGCATTTTATAATGCTTCAACGGCATTTTATAATGCTTCAACGGCATTTTATAATGTTTCAGCGGCATTTTATAATGCTTCAACGGCATTTTATAATGCTTCAACGGCATTTTATAATGCTTCAACGGCATTTTATAATGCTTCAACGGCATTTTATAATGCTTCAACGGCATTTTATAATGCTTCAACGGCATTTTATAATGCTTCAACGGCATTATTTAATGCTTCAGCGGCATTTTATAATGCTTCAACGGCATTTTATAATGCTTCAACGGCATTATATAATGCTTCAACGGCATTATATAATGCTTCAACGGCATTTTATAATGCTTCAACGGCATTATTTAATGCTTAAAGCAGCATTTTATAATGCTTAAACGGCATTTTATAATGCTTCAAACGGCATTTTAATAATGCTTCAACGGCATTCTATAATGCTTCTAGGGCATTATTTAATGCTTCAGCGGCATTATATAATGCTTCAACGGCATTATTTAAATGCTTCAGCGGCATTTTATAATGCTTCAGCGGCATTTTATAATGTGTTCTTGAAGGAGCATGTCTAGGAGCCTCGTCCTGAATCCATGGGTGGTATGCAACGGCCGTCACCACCAAGATGGCGGCCGTCAGGAAGGCAGAGTGGCACCAAGATGGCGGTCGTCAGGAAGGCCGAGTGGCACCAAGATGCCAGCCGTCAGGAAGGCAGAGTGGCACCAAGATGGCGGCCGTCAGGAAGGCAGAGTGGAAACCAAAGATGGCAGCCGTCAGGAAGGCAGAGTGGCACCAAGATGGCAGCCGTCAGGAAGGCAGAGTGGCACCAAGAGGGCAGCCGTCAGGAAGGCCAGAGTGGCACCAAGATGGCGGCCGTCAGGAAGGCAGAGTGGCACCAAGATGGCAGCCGTCAGGAAGGCAGAGTGGCACCAAGATGGCGGCCGTCAGGAAGGCAGAGTGGCACCAAGATGGCGGCCGTCAGGAAGGCAGAGTGGCACCAAGATGGCGGCCGTCAGGAAGGGGCAGAGTGGCCCAGAATGTTCAACACCTTGCGCAAGGACCCAGCACGGGCCTCAGACAAGAGGGGGCGGTTGTTGTTTTACCTTTATGCCTCATACGGGCCTATAGGCCGTGCCTCAAAGGCTGGGATGGCAGCCCTGGAGGCACACTTGGGGCTGTGATGGCAGGCCCTGGAGGCACATGAGGGCTGGGATGGCCAGGCCCTGGGGGCCCACATTTTGAGGGCTGTGATGGCAGGCCCTGGAGGCACCCCCTTGAGGCTGTGATGGTTGGCCCTCGCCCGTGGTGGCGCAGGCAGATTTTTTATAGTAAACGCCTGTGATTAGAGGCTCAGGGCCGCCCCCTGTGTCCCCCAGGCACTCCAAATCCAAGGCAGAGTTAATGGGCAGCATGTGGGTGTTCTTAAGCCACTCGACGGTACAGAAAGATTTTATGTAGATTTATGGGTCTCACTCGAGATCGAACTCGGGTCACCGAGAACGCCACTCTGAGACGCTAACCACTCTGCCACCGCCTCCCCATTTGGAGCAGGTGTTGAAATACATTCCCCTCTTGTGGCAAAGACTTCACCCCTTGACTTACATGTACTGTTATTGTGTCAGCTATCAGGTGATAGAGTTGTGTTTAGTGTCCTTGTCTCATTAATACATTATTGTCCAGTGAATGGGTTGCACCTTCTGTGACTCCCTGTATTGGTATATACAGTACAAAGGTTGCACGGAATGCTGGATTCCTATACAAATATTGAGAAAGGAAGATTTTGTGGCGGTGTGTGTAATGCGTCCCGGGCAGGTGGTGGTCGTTAGCCATGGCAGGCAATCCACCTGGGCCCTCAGCCGTAAATTGTGGATGCCTGTCACCAAGAGCATCCGGGGCGTAAAACTCATGCCGCAACTTTAAATGATGAACGCCGACAAATAGAATTGGAAGTGTATCATCGACCGTCTGACCTCAAAAGACAGAGGTCGGCCACCCAGAATTTGAGAGTAGCCAGTTTCTTCAAGCTTGGCAGGGCAGCAGTGCTGATGGAGCCACAGTGTACATTATGAATTGCAAATTACGAGCAGGTACAATTTAAATAAGAACAAGAATTCATCCCAATTTTTTCCTAGAGAACTAGGGCCTAGGTCACCTACACTATTGTACTGCGGCTTTCTAGGCCAATATTCTAGCTCTTATTTTTGTTAAGGATAATTTGGACATTTTTCAGTAGGTGGCAGGAGGCGCACAGGTCCCTTGAAAGCCGCAGGTTGCCCGCCACTGTCATAAGACAATGTGGGAAAATCTGACGTTAACCCCTTGAGACCCAGAACGTTATTTTCATTGTAATGTGGGTACCATTAGACGCGTCTTAGTGAATATAAGCAATATTTTATAGATATGATCTGTTTAGTATAATCGTCGATTAACTGATTTGGTTTATTAAGTTTCTTTTTCGTAATTTTATGGCTAACAACAGACAAATTTGTATAGCAAAGGTACGGCCTTATGTACAAAAGGTACGTCTAGAAAACAATACGAGCGGTACATAGATAGTCATAGGTAGTCATAGATATAATAAAGATACCGGAGAGTAATGCATCAACATGTTATAACCAAACCCGTGGCTCAGTCCGTGAACCTCACCTTTGTGGCATCTGGCAGCACCCACGTCCCCTGGAACGACACGCTAACTACAACTACAACACATCATGCTAGCAATAATAATAGTGGGTAATATTTATAGAAGGATTTAAATCAGTGCTATTCAACCCTGATGCCTCGATTTAAGCTGATAGCAGACAAATTGCAACAGCAGCCAGCAGCCAGGCCACTGATTTTTTAAACTTGAAGGAAAAGGCTTTGTTTTCTGGATTACTAAATATAACGAATATTAGGTGCGATTTTACTTTAGTTTCATGAAGAAAAGTATTTGCGTGGAATTCCTAAGGTATGTTTATTTTTGTCTTGTATATTTATAGTTTTAGACCGCATGTGTTACTATACAGAAGAATAGGTCACCTGTACATTTAAGAAAAGTGAAACTGCCTTTTCCTACCTATATATTTTGTAGAAGGGACATAGTACATTTACAATGTAAAGAGCCGTCAGACTTTAGAGTTTTTAAAAAACATTGAGGTGGACAGCTTTTACGGAATCACGACTTGACGACATCAAAAAGGTTTAGGAGCCCTTGATTTAAATGAAGAAGAGTATCGTATATTGCTTTGCATGAATACATGTGTGTGTTGTGTGTGTGTGTGGTGTGTTGTTTTGTGTGTATATATTGCTTTGTATGAACGCATGTGTGTGTGATTTTTTGTGTGTGTGTGTTGTATATTATTTCTTTGAAAAGAAGATGTGGTGTGATTTGTGTGTGTGTGGTGTTATATTGCTTTGAATGAACGCATGTGTGGTTTTGATTTGTGGGGGGGGGTGTGTGTGTATATATTGCTTTTTATGAACGCATTTTGTGTGTGTTGTGTGTGTGTGTGTTATATTGCTTTGAATGAACGCATGTGTGTGGTGTGGTGTGTGTGTGTGTATATATTTTTTGAATGAAAGCATGTGGGGTGGTGTGTGTGTGTGTGTGTATATATTGCTTTTAATGAACGCATGGGTGTGGTGTGTGTTGTGTGTTTTATATTGTTTGAATGAACCATTGTGTGTGTGATTTGTGTGTGTGTGTGTGTATATATTTCTTTGAATGAACTCTGTGTGTGTTTTGTGTGTGAGTGTATAATATATTGCTTTGAATGAACTCGTGTGTGTGTGGTGTGTGTGTTGTTTGTGTGTGTGTGGGGGTTGTGTGTGTGTCTGTTTTGTGTCTGTGTCTGTGTGTGTGTGTGTGTGTGTGTGTGTGTGGTGTGTGTGTGTGTGTGTAAGGAAAGGAAGAAATCCCACTAAACAGAATTTTACTCGTTTTCCTTTCGGGACTTGGTGGTGGTGATGGTGGTGGTGATATGCAACACCGCGGCGCACACACAACTCCGCCCATAAAGAAATCCATGCCCCGACTAAAAAATTTTAACACACACAACCCTACACGTGCTACGTATTACTAGGAGAAAAACTTAATGGAACGTTATATTAATGAATTTAAGCTGCCTATAAGCTACGTTAATTAATTAATTTAAATTTTTTTTACGTTTTCGACCAGTAGTGTGTATGCGCGGGGTTTCCTACAGTTCGGTCTGCGGACGATATGTGGCGGAGATAGGTAGTGTCCGTGTGACCGATTAACGGGTTTTATCTTCGTTCATTTTTTTCTCGTTTTTTCTTTCGTTTACTATTCGTTTTTTCACTAAGCAAAGTTTTTTTCCACTAAGTTTGTTTTTTTTAATAATAGTTTTTTTCACTAATTTGTTTTTTTTCACTAAGTAAGTTTTTGTTCACTAAGTTTAAGTTTTTTTTACTAAGTTAAGTTTTTTCTCACTAAGTTTTGTTTTTTTCTCACAAGTAAGTTTGTTTTTTTACTAAGTAAGTTTTTTTCATAAGTTTAATTTATTTTTCTAAGTTTTTTTTTTCACTAAGTTAATTTTGTTACTCACAAGTTTAAATTTTTTTTTTCACTAAGTTTAAGTTTTTGTTCACTAAGTTTAAGTTTTTTTCACTATGTAAGTTTTTTTTTTCCCAAAAAGTTTTTTTCTACTAAGTTTTTTTCACTAGGTATAAGTTTTTTTTCAGTAAGTTTTTTTTTTTCCTAGGTATAAGTTTTTTTCCAATAAGTTGTTTTTTTCTAAGGTTACGTTTTTTTACTAAGTTTAAGTTTTTTTAAAAAATTTAGTTTTTTACTAAGTTTCAGTTCACTATTTTCTATTTACTTTCTCTAACTTTCTTTAAATTTTCTCAGGATTTTTACATTTTTTTTATTTTCTCTAAAAATAAATACCCCTTGAGACCAAACGTAATTTCCATTGTTATTTGGGAACATTGAATTTTTTTAATGGGGGTATAAGCAATGGGTTTTTTAGCTATGACTGGGTTTTGTATTCTTGGCCAATAAACTAATTAGGTTAAAGTTGTTTTTTAATTTTTTGGCTCGACATCAGACCTTTTTTAAGCCAAAAAAGATCTGGGCGTGAAAAGGGGTTTAAAGTTTTCATATTTTTAGGGCTTT
This sequence comes from Chionoecetes opilio, assembly GCA_016584305.1. NCBI lineage: Eukaryota > Metazoa > Arthropoda > Malacostraca > Decapoda > Majidae > Chionoecetes > Chionoecetes opilio. The sequence continues at coordinate 18,872 of JACEEZ010021849.1, read as the reverse complement.
TCTGGGTTTAAAGGGACTATGGATCTCTATTTAAATTTTTCTGTTTTTTCACTTTCTCTAACTTTTTTTAAATTTTCTCACAAATTTCACCTTCCTATTTAAATTTCTCTAAATTTCTTACTTTCTTTAAAAATTTTCTCACTATTTTCACACATTTTCTATTTTACTGTTTTTTTAATTTTTTCAATTTCTCTAACTTTTTTTTACATTTTTTCCCTATTTTCAGGTTTTTTTGGGCAGGTGGGTTCCGGGCTGGGTGGGGAAAGACGGAGGTGTGTTAGCTATAGGAAGGGATGGGGGGGGGAGAGGCTATAAAGAACCCCGTAATCCCTCCCCCTCCCCCAACACCCCCACACAGCCACACCCTCACCCCCTTGTAAGTCATGAACAATCTACAGAAAAATTGATTTTTGAAAAGATACAAACATTTTTTTAGGACAGAAATGCATGAAAAAAGCGTGAGAAAAAATTAACTTTAAATTCTGACGCTGGGGGAGGTGGTGGCGGTGGGGGTGGGGGTGTTTTCTACCGTAGTAACAGTGAAGTCGCCCCCCTGCAGGAAATGCCCGGGGCCAAATTTACGATTAAGCATAATACTGATTTTTTTGTGCCCTGAAGATTTTTCACATAGTTATATCATGTTGTAAATCTCCCGTTTCAGCGTTGTTTTATGCTTTGTATTGCAAAAATAACTGTTTCGCATTTTGCTTTCACGTTTTTTTTCGGGCCCATGACGACAGTAAAATAGCTTTTTTGGGGGGACAGGACGCGACTTGCCAGATCTTTTAAAAAATTTAATAGAATTTTTTTCACGGGAGAGGAAATTTTTTATATCCAAGCCTTCCGCAGCTAATATATATAAGAATTTTTACTTTACCTCTAATTCCCTGAATTCCCCAGAGTGGGGACTAACTGTTGGTTTAAAAAACTACTGGCGATTTTTTCTGTAAGGTATAGTGAGGTCGCCACTGGTTTTTTTTTTTTCATTTGTTCATTTATCCCTAAATGGGCACAGATGAAGACCAAAAAGACAAGCTCTCCCAAAACCCCCTTCTAACTTTCCTGAAATCAGGGGGACAAATGAAAAAATTTAAAGCCCACACGTTTGTAAATAAAAAGAAACGTTTGAAATGGCGACTTCACTGTTTTTTAGGTAGAGGAAGGATGGAGGGGTGGGGGATTAAAAATAAGAAGAACATAAAGGGAATAAGGAAAATAAAAACAGTCTAGGTGAGGTTGAGGCAATTAAGGCTTAATAAGGCTTAAGGCAATTTTAAAGGCAAATAAGGCTTATGAAAAACCTCAGCACTTCTACTTTAACACTCCTGGTAAGAATCCTTAAAAAACCTATTAAAACATAAGAAAATTAACGAAAACACAAGAGGCCCCCGAGGCCACACGTGGTAGTTCCCGTTTCCTAATCCACCTTTCTCCCCCTCCATAACACTGTCCAGCCTCCCTTTAAAGCTCTCCAAACCTGACTAACCACCTGTCTACTGAGCCATTCCAATCATTTTCCACCCTATTTGTGAACCCGTTTTTCCTATTTTTTTTTTTAATCTACGCTTTTCCCGCTTTAATCCCCCCCGTTACTTTTTGTTCACCCCGGTTAAAAACCCTGAGAACTTTTCCTCATGCCTTTATTATCTCCCTTTTCCACAACAACTTTTTCAGTGCCCCCTTTTTCTGCGTCCTATAGGCGCCTCTGATTATTATTAGTTTATTTGTATTATTATAGAGGTATTAGGGCTATTATCAATGATTTTCTTAGTAATTCATTCATTCCCCCGTCATATATCATGTTGTTTTCTTCTTTTATCCCCTTTGTGGGGAATAAAAATTTTTATTATTTTTTTATTATTATCATTTTATTATTATTATTATTTTTATATTGCAGGGTTTAAAACACTGGGAAATAAAAAAACTAGACACTTAGGTAATTAATTTTGGGGCCTGGGAGTGTTGTTTTTGGTGGTGGGGGGTGGTGTGGGGGTGTTGGTGGGGTGGTGGGGTGGTGGTGGTGGTGGGTTTGGTAGTGTGGTGGTGGTGGTGTGGTGGTGGTGGGGTGGGGGGTGTGGGGTTGGTGGTGGTGGTGGGGTTGGTGGTGGTGGGTGGGGGGGTGGGGTGGGGTGGTTAGTGGTGTGGGGTATGGTGGTGGTTGGGTTTGGGGTGTTGTGGGGTGGTGGGGGTGGGGTAGGTTGTGTGGTGGGGGTGTGTTTTTGGTGGGGTGGGGGGTGGTGGGGTGGTGGTGGGGGGAGTGGTTTTGGTGGTGGTGGGGTGGGTGGTTTTGGGGGTGGGGGTGGTTGTGGGGTGGTTGTGGGGGTTGGGGGGTGGTGTGGTGGTGGGGGGTTGTGTTGGGTGGTGGGGGTGGTGGTGGTGTGTTGTGGTGGTGGTGGTGGGGGTGGTGGTGGTAGTGTTGGGTGGGGTGGGAGTGTTGTGGTGGTGGTTGGGGGGGTGGGGGGTGGTAGGGTGGTGGTGGTAGTGGTGTGGTGGTGGTGGGGTGGTGGGTGGTGGTGGTGGTGGTAGTTGGTGGTGGGGGTGTGGGGGGGGGTGGTGGTTGTGGTGTGGTGTGGGGTGGTGGGTTTGTGGGGGGGGGTGTGGGGGGTGGTGTGGTGGTGGTGTGGTGGTTTTTGGGGGTGGTGGTGGTGTGGTGGGGGTGGTGGGTGGTGTGGTGTGGTGGGGTGGTGTGGTGGTGGGGTGTGGTGTTGGGTGGGGTGTGTGGTGGTGGTGGTGTGGTGGGGTGGGGTGGTGGTGGTGTGGGTGGTGGTGTGGTGGTGTTGTGGGGGGGGGGGGGGGGGTGGGGGGTGTGGTGGGTGGTGTGGTTGGTTTGTGGGGGGTTGTGTGGTGGTGGTGTGGTGGGTGGTGGTGTGGTGGGGGTTTGGGTGGTTTGTGGGGGGGGGGTGGTGTTGGTGGGGGGTGGGGGTGGTGTGTGGTGGGGTTGGGGGTTGTTGGGTGGTTGTGGGGTGGTTTGTGGTGGTTGTGTGGGGGTGTGGGTGGTGGTGTGGTGTGGGGGGGGTGGGGGTTGTTGGGGGGTGGTTGGTTTTTTGGGGTGGTTTGGGGGTGGTTGGGGTGGGTATTGGGTTTGGTTTTGGGGTGGGTTTGGGGTGGTTTTTGGGGTGGGTTGGGGTGGGTTTGGGGTTGGTTTTTAAAAAAAAGGGCGAAAGGGGTTTTTGGGGAATAAAAAGGCAAAAAAATAAAGAAAAAAGGGGAAAAAAAAAAGGGTATAAGGGCAAAATAAAGGATAAAAAAGGCAAAAAATAAAGGGTATTTTAAAGGGCGAAAAAAAGGGGTATATAAAGGCAAGAAAAAAGGGTATAAAAGGGCAGAAATAAAGGGTATATAAAAGGGCAAAAAAAAAGGGGATATAAAGGGCAAAAAATAAGGGTAATAAAAGGGCAAGAAATAAAGGTTAAAAAGGGGTAAAAAAATTAAAAGGGGCAAGAAAAAAAGGGTTATAAAGGGAAGAAAAAAAGGGTATATAAAGGGCAAAAAATAAAGGATAAAAGGGGCAAAAAAAAGGGTATAAAGGGCAAAAAAAAAGGGTTTTAAAAAGGGGGCAAAAAAATAAAGGGTATATAAGGGGGAAAGAAAAAAAGGGGTATAAAAAGGGGCAAGAAATAAAGGGTATATAAGGGCAAAAAAAAGGGTTAAAAAGGGGCAAAAAAAAAAGGGTAAAAATAAAAGGGCAAGAAAAAAAGGGAAAAAGGGATATACAGGGCAAGAAAAAAAGGGGTTATAAAGGGAAGAATAAGGTATAAAAAGGGCAAAAAAATAAAGGGTTAAAAGGCAAAAAATAAAGGTATATAAAGGGCAAAATAAAGGGTTTTTAAAGGCAAAAAAAGGGTTTTTAAAAGGGCAAAAAAAAAGGGGTTTATAAAGGGAAAAATAAAGGGTAATAAGGGCAAGTAATAAAGGGTATATAAGGAAAAAAAAAGGGGTAATAAAAGGGCAAGAAAAAAAGGTTAAAAAAGGGCAAAATAAAGGGTATAAAAGGGGGGCAAAAAAAAAGGTTTTAAAAAGGGCAAAAATAAAGGGATATAAAGGGAAAGAAAAAAAGGTATAAAAAGGGCAAAATAAGGGTTAAAAAAGGGAAATAAATAAAGGGATAAAAAGGGCAATAAATAAAGGGTATATAAAGGCAAGAAATAAAGGGTAATAAAGGGCTTAAATAAAGGGTTATTAAAGGGCAATAAAAAAAGGGTAATAAAGGAAATAAATAAAGGGATATAAAGGGCAAAAATAAAGGGTAATAAGGGAAAGTTTATAGGGTATATTAAAAAGAATATAACTAAGTAGGGGGACGGAAAAAAGGGGGGTCAGGAGGAACGGTCTTCTTCCCTCCCTTGGGCGTAGTGGGCGTGGCTGTGGGGGGAAAGGCGGGGCTGCCTGTGGGGGGAAAGGTGGCGTGGGGGTAAGGCCTCTGCCTGTGGGCGAAAGTGGGCGGGGGTGGGGGAAAGGGGGCGTGGTTGTTGGGGGAAGGGGGGGGGGAGAAAGAGGGGGAAGAGGGGGGAGAGGAGGAGAAGGGGGGGGGAGGGGAGGAAGAGAGAGAGAGAGGGGAAGAGAGAAAGAGAAAAAGAAAAGAGAGAGAGAGGAGAGAGGAGAGAGAGGGAGAAGAGAAGAGACAACAAGACACAGAACAGAGACAGAGACAGAGAGAGAAAAAAAAAAAAAAAGAAGAAGAAGAAGAAAAAAAAAGGAAAAAAGAGTAAGAGAGAAAGAGAAAGAGAGGGAGTAAGAAGGAGAAGAAAAGAGAGAGGCTGAGACTCACACGGCGCTGAGATGGACTTTTTAAAAAAATGTTATGTAACTCCTTTTATAGATACGAAATAAAAAAACATGGGTACACGCACCACACCCCAGGCCCGTGAGAGTAGTAGTAGTAAAGCAGTAGTAGCGGAAGAATAGTAGTATTATAAAATAGTGGTAGTACATAACAGAACTACATTTAACTAAAAACCCAATGCCAAAAAATGATCTACCTTTTTAAACCATCTATATGATTACTAATGTATAAAAATAAAATATATACAAAAAGCCCTGAAATGGCCGCCAAAAAATGTACCAGTTTGAAGGACTATGGTTTCACACGCTGAAAAACCACACACAAAAATACACACAAAAACACACGCAAAGCACACACACACACCACACACACACACAAACAACACAAGACACACACATAAAATACGCGATACAGTCTGTAAGCCGGAATAAAAGCTCACAGGGCCTTCAAGGACCAAAAAGTTACCAACCACGCACCATTACCCACCCACGGCGCACACACCAGCAGTACATAAAAGTCTTAAACCGGCACATAGGGGCTCGGGCCCTTTCCCATTATTTAATGTGCCGAGTTTGCAATGCCCCCCTCGATATGGGTTTTTAAAAAAAAAAAAAAAAAAAAAAAAAAAAAAAAAAAAAAACAGTACTGTAAAAGCATAAGAACAACACTTACCAATGAACGGGTAGCAGCAGGCATGTAATCCAAGGAGAGGGGAGCCTTGTTGTAACATGTAGAAGATGTTAGGGGGACTCAGTCGCATTTTAACGCTGGTATCACTTTAATCCCTTTATAATCACAACTCTGTACTGTATTGTATACAGTGCTGTACCTGTACAACTTAATTTTACATCACTTGAGCACTTAATTACTGCAACACTATGCCCTGTCCAGTAACTCTACCTTCGACTGCGAGTGCATGGGAGGACACAGGGGGCGGCATGAGCCTCTAATCACAGGCGTCACTGTAACAATCCTGCCTGTGCCACCACGGGCGAGGGCCAACCATCACAGCCCTCGAGTGAGCCTCTAGGGCCTACCATCCCACCCCTGGAGCTCACTGCCTACACGCGCTATAGGCATGGGTGTAAAAAAAAAAAAAAAAAAAAAAAAAATGTAAAAAAAAAAAAAAAAAAAAAAAAAAAAAAAAAAAAAAAAAAAAAAAACGTCTTTGCCATGCCGAGTTATATCAAATTCCGAGTTATAAGGCTTTTACTGTATTATAATGTCTGCGCGGCACAGCCACCCTCCCACACACACCCAAACCCCGTCCCTCGCTCAGCGTTCCTTCCCTCCCCACCCGACAAAGGGTTAACACTCACCATAACCACCACTGCGTTCTCTGCGTTGTCCTGACCGTCACCAATAACGCAACACGCTATCACACTAGTATATAATGATGTCCGTCACTTTACACGCGAGTAACCGGTCGAGCTGCCATGGCTGGCCACTTGGGAAGGTGTAGAGCACCCCGGCCAAGGAAGATTCACGCCGCGGCCCGCTATTGGTCGGCGCTCCTCTTCCAGCCTCACACGCGCCGCTCATTGGCTGCCTGATGCTTCCTGTCTCCCAGCGAACCGTTTTCTTCACTCCGAAACCCTGCCATATGCATGATGCTCTCATTTCTATATTGGACAGTTTCTCTACACCTATGTTTCTCCGATAGGCTGTCTGTTTGTATCTGAAGTTGGTATCCGTCAGAGATGTGTTTTGGTGATACGCGAGGACGGTTCTTCGTACTGTATCAATAATGCAAGGCAATACTCCAAATGCTGAACTTTAGTGACGGCAAGAGCAGAGTTGAGACTTCGATGCTTCATGGTGTCATGACAGGCTTGTATTATGGAGTGTGGCGAATGTGTATCTGTGGTTTGGTGTGTCGGGATGGCTGTGTCACAGTCTGGCCTGGTCCTCTGTGTGGCGATAGTTTTCTATAGCGGTGAGGCGGAGACAATAGTATTACAGTGCGAGAGACAGACAGACAGACAGAGACATATAGACAGACAGAGAGAGAGAAAGACAGAGAAAGCAAGCCGTTCTCTGTGTGGCGATAGTTTTCTATAAAGCAAGCGATGAGGGGGACGATAGTATTACAGTGAGAGAAAGAGACAGACAGACAGAGAGACAGACAGACAGAGACACACAGACAGATAACATAAGGAATAAGGAAGCTACAAGGGGCTGGGAGACCAAACTAACTGTGTGTGTGGTGTGTGAACAAAAAAAAACCCCCAAAAATGGGTTAAAAAAAAAAAAAAAAAAAAAAAAAAAAAAAAAAAAAAAAAAAAAAAAAAAAAAAAAAAAAAAAAAAAAAACGTCTTTGCCAGGGGTTTCCCGGAAAAAGGTTTTATGTTTTTTCCCAAAAAAAAAAAAAAAATTTTTTTTTTCCGGGGAGTTAAAAAGTTTTTGGCCTTTTAAACCCTGGTATTAAAATAAATTCCCCCCGGGGGGGCCCCCCCCCCCGGGGTTTCCCCCCCACACCCCCCAAAACCCTTTTCCCCCCCCCCCCCCCCCCCCCCAAAAAAAAAAACCCAAACCCCGTTTTTTTGGTTTTTACCCCAAAAAAAGGGTTTTCATTTACCAATAACCAAAAATCTTTCCCGTTGTTTTTAGTACCAAGAACAATTAGTTTTCCATGCTTCGGGTGCCCGCACTTTAAAGGATTTGGGCGACTGTTTTCTGGTTGGGGGTGTGGCCCCCCGGGAAAGGGTTAAACCCCCCGGGCCCCGGCCTTGGTGGCCCGGGGGGTTTTTCCCAATAAGCGGTAAGGGGGGGCCAATGTTTCCTTTTCCCAAGCGAAACCGCCTTAAACGCCGAAAAAAAGCCAAAAAAGCCCTTTTCTGTTTGGGTTAGTTTTCTTAACCAGCCCGATAAGGCGGGGCCTTTTTTTAACATTTTGGGGGGACCGCAGAGGGGGGACGCGGGGACGGCCCGACGATAAAATAAGGAAATAAGGAATTTTAAAGGGGGGGGGCCAAACAAGGTTGGGACGTGTTTTTTGGGTGTTGACGGGTTTGGGGTTTTGATGTGGAATGTTTTTCGTTTTGGGGGGTTTGGGGGGGGGGGTGACTTTTGGGGTTGGTCCTTGTGTGGGTGCTTGGGTGGGGGGACTGTGTTTGTGGGACGGGAGGACTTGGGGGGGGGGGGAAAAACGGTTTTTGTTCCCTGTTTTTTGAACGTTGGGCGGGGGTGTTGTGACGTGGGGGCGACTGGGGACGGGGCCCGGTAACTGGTTTGGGTACGGGGGGTGGGTAACTGTGTTTTGGTGTGACGGGTGTGTTTGTGTGTGACGGGGTGTGTGTTTTGTTGTGTGTGTGGGTGGGTGTGACTGTGTGTTGTTGTGTGTGACTGTGGGGTGTGGGGGCTTTTGTGGTTTTGGGGGTGTGTGGTGTGTGGGGTGATTTGGTGTTGTGTTTTTTTTGACTTGTTGTATTTTAACGGGGTGGGTTTGTTGGTTTTACTTTTTTTTCCTTTTTGTTCTTTGTGTTGGGGTCCCCCTGGGGGGGGGTCCCCCCGTGGTTGCCATGTGGGGGGGCCGGGGCTGGGTTTTAAAAAACCGGTTGTTTGTGGGTGACGGGGTGTGTGTATGGTGTGTTTTGTTTTGACTGTGGGTGTGTGACGTGTGTGTGTGTGTGTGTGTTTTGTGACTGTGGTGTGGGGATGTTAAAAAAAATTTTTGGAAGGTTGTTTAGTGGTTTGGGTTGGTGGTTGGGTTCCCTTTTTTGTGAAAATTCTAAAATTGTTTCCTGTTTTTTTTTTAAAAGCCTAAACCCCAACTTTCGTCTTGGGCCGTCCCAAATTCGCTTTTTTATTTTTCCTTCCATTTTTAAAATTGGGGGGGAAGAACCCCCCGGGGGCCCCGGGAAAATCAACCAAAACCATCCTGGGGGTCCCATTTCTTTTAAAAACACCCCAGCCCTTCCCGGAAAAAAACCATAGTGGTGAGTGTAATTAGTGGGACGGGTTTGGGGCTTTAGGGGGGGGGAAAGGCGGTTGCTGGTAAACAAGGAAAAGCTTTTTAGGCCCCAATAAGGGGCCCCACTTAGCAAAAAGGCCCCCGGCCAAAACCAAAATTAACCCCGGCTTAATTTTCCTTTGGGCCCGGGGTTTGGGGGGGGCCCCCCCACCCCCCTTCCCCCCCCCCCCTTTTTCCCCCCCCCCCCCCTTTTAAAAAAAAAAACCCTTCCCCGGTATCAAAAACCCCGCCCGGTTTAACTTCCTGAAAAAAAGGGAGGGAAAAACAATTTTTTAGTTTGAAAACCTTTTGCCTTATTTATGGGAAAAGGAGAGAACGCTTGGGGGTTTGGTGAGTTGAAAACCCCCTTTGCGGGGGGGAGGGGGAAAGGGGGGCCTGTACCGGAAGGGACGGGGGTTTGGGGTGGTGGGGGGGGTTGTTTCCGGGGGGCCAGACATTAAATTGGGTGTGTGCCCCCGGAGGTTTTAAATGGGGGCGTGGGTTTTTGGTGGCGTTTCGTTTGGGTGAAGGCCCGGAAAAACGCTTTTTATTGGGGTTAAACCTTTTTGGGGGGGGGTTTTTTTAGGGTGGCAGGGGGGGTTTTTGGGTTGTGTGGGGGGGGTGTCCCCAGCATTTTCGTGGGGTGTTTGGGGGGTGGGGTTTGGTGGGTGGTTTGGCGTTTTCGGTCCTTTTAAAACCCTTGTACTGTTTTTTTGGCCCTTTACTTTGGTTTTTTGATTATTTTTATTTTTTCCGGGTTGTTTTTTTAATGGTTTTGGGGTGTTTTCTTTTGGGCTTTTTGTTTGGTTTTTTTGGGGGTGTTTGTTTATGTGAAACCATACTTTAAAATTTACAGTTTTCTTTGGGGGGCCCTTTTTCGGGCTTTTTTAAATATTCTTTATTTTATAAACTTCAAAATCCTAAAACTTAAAAAAACCGAGGGCTTTATTTTTAGTTTAAATTATTCTTTATTTACTTCCCACTACTTTTAAAACTACTACTATTTTTCCCTACTACTGCTTCTACTACTACTACTAACTCCTTTTCTCCTTCTACTACTCTACTACTACTCCCTACTCTTTACTAACTATTTGCTTCTACTACTATATTACTACTTTTTATCCCTACTACTACAGCCTACTACTCCCTTTACAAAGGGTTTCCCTCTACTATACTACTACTCCTACTCCTACTACTACTACTTTTCAAACTAACTTCTACTGCTTCAACTACAAATAACAAACTACAAAACAAATATTACTACTACTACTATTTTCCTCTACTCCTCAAACTACTACTACTATTTCCCTGCTTCTACTACTACACTCCTACTGCTTCTACTACTACTCTATTTACTTTTCTCCCTACTCTATTACTATTACTACTACTATTACTCTTTTACACTGCTTCTACTACTACTACTATTTGTTTCCCTCTACAAATATTAACTACAAACTAAAAACTACTACTCCTACGGGTTTCTACAAACTACTACTACTACTCCCTATTATTACTAATTTACTTTCTATTACATACTCCCGGCTTTCTACTATTATTACAAATTTTGCTTTTTTTTTTACTACTACAAATTTTTAACTAGCTTTCTACTACTATTATTGCCCTACTACTATCTACTCTTTTTCTACTACTACTACTCACTACTACTTACAAATTACTACTACTATTATTGGCAAACAAACTAATTTGCTTCTACTAAAACTACTACTGCCTTCTACTACTACTACTACTACTTTTTATTTACTATAACTACTATACACTCTTCTACTACTATTTCAAACTATTTACTAACTACTTTTTACAAACTACTTTTAAAAAATATCTTCCCTTCTACTACTCTTCTCCTACAACTCCCGAACTATACTACTCTTACTTACTATTTAATTTTACTACTCTTCTACTACACTACTAACAAACTACAAAAAAATTACTTTTCTACCCTATTTTACTACTACTACATACTACCTTTTTAACTTACGGGCTTCTACTACTACTACTTACTCCCCCCTTTTTTTTGTTTTTTGTTTTTTTATTTTTTTTTTTTCTTTACTACTGGGGGCTTTTTTACTCACTACTACTACTACTACTACAAACTCCGGGCTTCTACTACAAACTTCTTTTTTACACACTACTACTACTACTACTACTACTACTACTACTCCTACTACACAAAGGGCTTCTACTACTTTTAAAATTTACTCCTTTCCCACTACCTTTCCCCCCTGCCCCATCCACCCCATTCCACCTCCTGCACCATCCAAAAACCTTCCACCCCCCTCCCCCTTTCCCCCCCCATTCCACCTCCCCCCATCCCACCTTTTTCCCCCTCCGGGTTTTCATCCACACCTTTTCCCCTCCTGCCCATCCACACCTTTCCCCACCCCTGCCCTTTTCCAAACACCTTTTCCCCTTTCCCTGCCCCATCCACACCATTCCACCTCCTCCCCCATCCACACCATTCCCCCCCTCCTGCCCCACCACCCATTCCCCCCTCCGGGCCCCATCCACGCCATTTCCCCCCTTTCCTTTTTCCTCCACGCCCATTCACCTCCTGAAACCTCCACCCTTTCCACCCCCCTTCCCATCCACCCCTTTCCCACCTCCTGCCCCATCCACCCATTCCCCCTCCTGCCCCACCCCAAAAACCCCTTTCCACCTCCTGTTCATCCACACCATTCCACCTCCTGCCCCCATCCACCCCAAATTCCCACCCTTCCTGCCCCATCCACACCATTCCACCTCCTCCCCCTATCCAAAACCATTCCACCTCCTGCCCCATCCCCCCCTTCCCCCCCTTCCTGCTTCACCCCACACCATTTCCACCCCCTTTTCCCCATCCCACCATTCCAACCCCTCCCCCATCCAAACCATTCCACCCCCTGCCCCTTTTTCCAAAACCTTTTTCCCCCTCCTCACCACCACACCATTCCCCTCCTGTCCCATTCACACCATTCCACCCCCTGCCCATCCACCCATTCCACCCCCCTGCACCATCCACACCATTCCACCTCCTGCCCCACCCACACCATTCCCCCCCTCCCCCCCATCCACCCCCTTCCACCTCCTGCCCCACCCCACACCATTCCAACCTCCTGCTTCACCCCCACCTTTCCCCCCTCCTGTCCCATCCCCCAACCATTCCACCCCCTCCCCCATCCACACCTTTTCCCCCCTTCCCAAAATCCACACCTTCCACCTCCTCCCCCATCCACACCTTTTTCCCTTTCCCCCTTTCCTGCTCCTGGGGTATTTATGATGTGGGGGGTGTGTGTGGGGTTTTATGATGTGGTATGTGTGTTTTTTATGATGTGGTGTGGGGTGTTGTGTGTGTATTTTATGTGTGGTGTATTTATGGTGTGTGTGCGTGTGTGTTTTTTATAAAGGGTGTGTGTGTGTGTGTATTTTTTATGTTTTGTGTGTTTTTTTATGATTTTGTGTGTGTGTGGGGTATTTATATGTTTTGTGTGTGTGTTTTTATGTGTGTTTTGGTGTGTTTTTTATGATGTGTTGTGTGTTTTTTGTTTTTTAATGTTTGGGGGGTGTGTGTGTTTTTAAAATGATGTTGTGTGGGGTGTGTTTTTTATGTGTGTGGTGGGGGTGGGGGTTTTTTTATAAATGTGTTGGGTTTTGTTTTAAATAAAGGTGTGTTTGTGTATTTATGATTTTGTGTGGGTTTTGTGTGTGGGGGTGGGTTGGGGTTTTTCACTATTTTGTTTTTTAACAGGGCCTGGCAATGATCGTATGGCCCCGTCTCCCAAAATAAACTTTTTTACCCTTCATCCTTAGTGCTTAGTGTTGGGGGAAGCCACCACCCCGGGGAGGGGGGGTCAAAAACCCCGGGGGCCCAAACCCCGGTATCCATTCACTGCTGGGGCCGGGGGCTGGGGTTTTTAAAAAGGAAACCCCCAAAATTTTTTCCCGGGGGGCTCCGGGGGGATGAACCCGGGCTTCTCGGTTGTAAACCCAGCGTGTTTTCCCCGGGACACAAAGGGGAGTACCCTTGTGTGTGTGTGTGTGTGGTGTGTGGGGGTGTTGTGTGTGTGTGTGTGTCCATGTTTTTTAAATTTCGTATCTAAAAAAAAGGAGTTACAAAATTTTTTTATTAAATTTCCATCTCAGCCCCGGGTGTGATGTCCTCAGCCTCTCCCCTCTTCCCCTCTCTCTCTTACCCCCTCTCTTCCTCTTTTTCTCTCTTACTTTTTTCCCTTTCTTTCTTTTGCTCCCCTTTTTTTTTCCCTTCTTTTCTTTTTTTCCTCTCTTCTCTCCCCTCACGCCCTCTCTCTCTCGTTTTCTCTCTCGCCCCTCTCTCTCCCCCTCTTCTCCTTCCCCTCCCCTCTCTTTCTCTCTCTCTGGGTTCCTCCCCCCCCTCCCCTCCCCCCCTTCCCTCTCTTCTCCCCTCCTCTCTCTCCCCTCGTCTTTTCAAATTTAAAATTTTCCCAGGGTTTATTTTGATAGTAATTTGAAAATGGAAAGAAAAATTTTTGATATGGGAAATCGGGGAAATATCGTTATACACAGGCATACTTTACAGACAAAAGGGCCACTATTTGAATGTAAAATGTTTACTACAATTTTTTTTTTTTTTTTTTAAAAAAACCATAAAAAAAAAAAAATATTCCAAAATCTTTTAAAAATTGTTCATCTTTTATGGGGGGGGCCTATAAAACCCTTCTTGACAGCCTCTTTATTAGTCAAAAAAAGGGTGTTACGTGTTATGTTTTTTAAAAAATTCGTTATGACCAAAACCATCTTTATTTTTCCGAGACTTCAAGTTATTAAGGTTTTCCCAATACATCCCTCCTTAAAACCCAATTTTTTTGAAACATAATCCATACACTCTTTACTTTTTAGACCTTGGCTTTAGAGCAATACCCTACAATGTAACCCGAAGACCACATGATTTACGTATACCATTGTGCAGGACATCACATGCACACAGAGTATCTTGTCAAGAGGAACTAAAAGCTGGAACAACTTACCAGAACATTTTATTACTGATGAAAACTTAAAATCTTTCAAAACGTAACTTGATAAAAAGCATGCTTGACAAATACAATGAAAATTTATAAACTCTTTACAACCATAAATGTCATATTGTGTTTTTTTTTTTTATGGTTATTAAGATTTTTTTTTTTTCATGCATTTAAAATGATTGGTTTACTATTGTTAACTTCCATATTATCATCCATAATATATTATATTTTCAAATGGCCTGACCAGTCCTTGCTATGTTATTATGTATTATAGCTTTCAGGTCCTATAAAAGCTTCGTTTATTGGACCTGGCTTTATCACTATATGTAATATGTTCATATGTACAAAACTACAGGGCCCAAATTTTTAAATATCAATATCAATATCTCTCTCTCTCTATCTCTCCTCTCTCTCTCTCTCTCTTCTCTCTCTCTCTCTCTCTCTCTCTCTCTCTCTCTCTCTCCTTCGTCTCTCTCTCTCTCTCCTCTCTTCTCCTCCTCTCTCTCTCTCTCTCTCTCTCTCGCTCTCTCTCTCTCTCTCTCTCTCTCTCTTCTCTCTCTCTCTCTCCTCTCTCCTCGTCTTTCTCTCTCTCTCTCTCTCCTCTCTCCCAACTAACCCACGCCCCTCTCTCCCTTCCTTACAGCCGCCCACATCGTCTCAGCCCACGAGGCAGAGGATCCTCATACCACCCACGCCCAGCCTTTCCGCCCACAGGCCACGCCCACTACGTCCAAGGTAGCTGAAGATAGACCTGTTCCTCCTGACCCCCTTTTTCCTGTCCCACTACTTAGTTATATTCTTCTTAATATACCCTATACCACTTGCCCTTTATATACCCTTTATTTATTGCCCTTTATATACCCTTTATTTATTGCCTTTATATACCCTTTATTTATTGCCCTTTATATACCCTTTATTTATTGCCCTTTATATACCCTTTATTTATTGCCCTTTATATACCCTTTATTTATTGCCCTTTATATACCCTTTATTTATTGCCCTTTATATACACTTTAGTTCTTGCCTTTTATATACCTTTATTTCATACCCTCTATATACCCTTTATTAATTGCCCTTTATATACCCTTTATTTATTGCCCTTTATATACCCTTTATTTATTGCCCTTTATATACACTTTAGTTCTTGCCCTTTATATACCTTTATTTCATGCCCTATATATACCCTTTATTTATTGCCCTTTATATACCCTTTATTTATTGCCCTTTATATACACTTTAGTTCTTGCCCTTTATATACCCTTTAATACTTGCCCTTTATATACCCTTTATTTCTTGCCCTTTATATACCCTTTATTTCTTGCCCTTTATATACCCTTGATTTCTTGCCTTTTATATACCCTTTATTTCTTGCCCTTTATATACCCTTTATTTCTTACCCTTCATATACCCTTTATTTCTTGCCTTTTATATACCCTTGATTTCTTGCACTATATATACCCTTTATTTCTTGCCCTTTATATACCCTTTATTGTTTGCCCTTTATATACCCTTTATTTCTTGGCCTTTATAAACCCTTTATTTCTTGCCCTATATATACCTTTATTTCTTGCCCTTTATATACCCTTTATATCTTGCCCTTTATATACCCTTTATTTCTTACCCTTTATATACCCTTTATTTCTTGCCCTTTATATACCCTTTATTTCTTGCCCTTTATACCCTTTATTTCTTGCCCTTTATATACCCTTTATTTCTTGCCCTTTATATACCTTTATATCTTGCCCTTTATATACCCTTTATTTCTTGCCCTTTATATACATTTTTTCCTTGCCCTTTATATACCTTTACTTCTTGCCTTTATATACCCTTTATTTTCTTGCCCTTTGTATACCTTTATTTCTTTATTTCTTATTCAGCGTTTTCTCCCAACAGAACTTTGCCGTCCACCACCACACACACCCACCACCACCACACACACCACACCCACACAACACACACAACACACACCAACCTCTACACCACAACCACCACACCACCACCACACACACCCACCACCACACACACCACCACACCACCACCACACAACCACCACCACCACCACACACACCACCACACCACCACCACCACCACACCACCACCACACCACCACCAACACCACACCACCCCACACACACCACCACACAACCACCACACAACCACCACACCACCACACCACACCACCACCACACAACCACCACACCACCACCACACCACCACCACACCACACCACCCCAACCACACACACCACCACACAACCACCACACCACCACACCACACACCACCACCACACAACACAACACCACCACACCACACAACCACCACACAACCACCACACCACCACACCACTCTACCACCACACACCACCACACCACCCACACCACCACCACACCACCACCACACCACACCACCCCACAACCACCACCAACCACCACACCCCACACACCACCACACCACCACCACCCCCACACCACGCACCACCACCACACCACCACCACACCCACCACCACCACAACCACAACACCACCACCACACAACCACCACCACACCACCACACACAACCACCACACCACCACCACACCACCACCACACCACCACCAACACACCACCACCAACCACCACCACCACACCACCACTCTACCAGAAAGTTAAGTTAAGTTTTCTACGACGCTTTTTTCATGCATTTCTGACTTAATATAATTTTTTATCTCCTTCATAAATCAACTTTTCTGTAGATTGTTCATGACTGACAGGGGGTGAGGGTGTGGCTGTGTAGGGGGGAGTTGCAGGGAGGGTGTGGCTGTGTAGGGGGGTGTTGCAGGGAGGGTGTGGCTGTGTAGGGGGGTGTTGCAGGGAGGGTGTGGCTGTGTAGGGGGGTGTTGCAGGGAGGGGGTGGCTGTGTAGGGGGGTGTTTGCAGGGAGGGTGTGGCTGTGTAGGGGGGTGTTGTAGGGAGGGGTGGCTGTGTAGGGGGGTGTTGCAGGGAGGGTGTGGCTGTGTAGGGGGGTGTTGCAGGGAGGGTGTGGCTGTGTAGGGGGGTGTTGCAGGGAGGGCGTGGCTGTGTAGGGGGGTGTTGCAGGGAGGGGGTGCGAGGGATATACAGGGTTCTTATATAGCCTCATCCCCTCCATGCCCTCCTTCCTCTAGCTAACACAACCTCTGTCTACCAGCCAACACGGAGCCCCACCTGCCCAGAGAATGCCTGACCCTGTCCACCACCACCACCACCACACTACCACCACCACCACCACCACTACCACCACACCACCACCACCACAACTCTACCAGGCGCCAGAAAGTTAAGTGACCTAAGTGTCTAGTGTTTTTATTTCCCAGTGTGTTATTAGCCATGCAATATAATAATAATATAATAATAATAATAATAATAATAATGATAATAATAATAATAATAATAATTTTATTCACACCCGAAGGCATACAAGAAAGACAACAACATGATATATAGACGAGGGAATGAACTTAAGTACTAAAGCAAATCATTGATAATAGCCCTAATACCTCTATAATAATACTAATAATACTAATAATAATATAGAGGCGCACTATAGAGACGCAGAGAAAGGGGCGATCTGATAGAAGTTGTTAGTGGATAAAGGGAGATAATAAAGGCGATGTAGGAAAAGTTCTCACGGCTTTTAACCAGGGTAGAACAAGAAGTAACGGATTCAAGCTGGAAAAGCGTAGATTTAAAAAAGAAATAGGGAAAAACTGGTTCACAAATAGGGTGGTAAATGATTGGAATGGACTCAGTAGACAGGTGGTTAGTGCAGAGTCATTAGAGAGCTTTAAAGGGAGGCTGGACAGTGTTATGGATGGGGATGAAAGGTGGATTAGGTAACAGGAACTACCACGTGTAGGCCTCGCGGCCTCTTGTAGCTTCGTTATGTTCTTATGTTTCTAATAAGGTCTTTATAGGATTCATTACCAGGAGTGTTAAAGTAGAAGTGCTGAGGTTATTCATAAGCCTTATTTGCCTTTAATTGCCTTAAGCCTTATTAAGCCTTAATTGCCTCAGACCTCACCTAGACTGTTATATTATTCCTTATGTCCTTATGTTCTTCTTATGTTCTTATATACCCTCATCCCCTCCATGCCTTCCTCTACCGTAAATAACAGTGAAGTCGCCAGTTCAACGTTTCTTTGTTATTTACAGACGTGTGGTGGCATTAATACTTACATTTGTACATCCATGATTTCAGGAAAGTTAGAAGGGGCTATCTGGAGAGTCTGTGTCATTTTGTGTCTTCATCTGTGTCATATTAGGGCTATAAATGAACAAATGACAAAAATAAAACCGAGTGGTGACCTCACTATACCTACTACAGTAAAGTCGCCAGCTAGTATTTTAATCCAACAGTTGAGTCGCCACTCTGGGGAATTCAGGGAAATTAGAGGTAACGTATACCGTAAAGTATAGAGGTATCGTCTAATGGTACCCAAATAACAATGGAAATTACGTTTTGGGTCTCAAGGGGTTATTTATTTTTAGAGAAAATGAAATAGAAAATGTGAAAATACTGAGAAAATTTAAAGAAAGTTAGAGAAAGTGAATAGAAAATGAGTGAACTGAAACTTAATAAAAAAACTTAAACTTAGTAAAAAAAACTATTGAAAAAAAACTTATACCTAGTGAAAAAAAACTTAAACTTAGTGAACAAAAACTTAAACTTAGTGAAAAAACCTTAAACTTTGTGAGAAAAAAATAATTAGTGAAAAACTTAACTAGTGAACATAATTAAACTTAGTGAAAAAAACTTACTTAGTGAAAAAAACTTACTTAGTGAGAAAAAAACTTACTTAGTGAGAAAAAAACTTAAACTTGTGAGAGAAAAAAATTAAACTTAGTGAAAAAAAACTTACTTAGTGAAAAAAACTTACTTAGTGAAAAAAAACTTACTTAGTGAAAAAAACTTAAACTTAGTGAACAAAAACTTAAACTTAGTGAAAAAACCTTAAACTTTGTGAGAAAAAAAAATAAACTTAGTGAAAAAATCTTAAACTTAGTGAAAATAAATTAAACTTAGTGAAAAAAAACCTTAAACTTGTTTGAGTGAAAAAAAACTTAAACTAGTGAAAAAACTTTAAACTTAGTGAAAATAAACTTAAAAAACTTAGTGAAAAAAAAACTTA
>JACEEZ010021848.1:143316-146344 GCA_016584305.1 Chionoecetes opilio | reverse complement strand
ACAGGGAAAGGGGCGCACACCCACACGCACAGCACCCCTTACACAACACAAACACACAAAAGGGGTACCTGTAGGTTAGTGGTAGCCGCCGTTCACACGGAGAATTTCCGGGTTGGGATCCCCGGGCGAACAGAAAAGAGGGGCGTTCTCCTAAAACCCCGAGCCCCTGTCCCCCCCAGCAGTGAATGGTTCGGGTGGATTTTCCTGTTTTATGAAAGAGTATGTGACGTTTACTCTTGAACACGTCGGGTTAGGTTACGTTAGTTACGGATAGCGTAGATAGGTTTCCTTGTCACTACATGGTAGCTTCGTGTGGGAATCAAAATGAGGGTTATTTTGAGAAAATCTATGGTTAGTTTCGGAGCAACAGCCAAGCGTCTTCACTGGAAACCATAATACTCGCATAGAAAATGGGAATATGCTACCGGGTGTTATCTGGGGTACGTTACCCGCCACCCGAGTAGTTGGTTTTCCCCCAACACAAGCATTAATGATGACCAATAAAATCTAGCTATAGAGACCATACGATAAGATAAGATACTTTGATCCTATCTAGACACTTTGCAAGAAACCAACTACAAGGTTATGAACTAAAACAAAGCGCCACCCACGCCAGGACGAATTTGGTGACTCGAACCGCTGACCGAATGGCGCAGGGACTCTGCAACACCAGTCCGTGATTCTACCAACCGCGGGGACCATACGAGTAGAGGGGTCATACGTGTGAAAACTTAGGCCTGTAAAAGTACAACTAGATGTATACAAACTAGATGAATACACACTATCAAGAAAAAAGCCACATATGAGGTAATGATGTTATGTAGTAATGATGTGTTTGTTCCTCCACCACACACACACACACACACACACACACCCCACACACACACACCACACACACACACCCCACACACGCACACACACACACACACACACACACACACACACAAAACACACACACACACACACACTGCGTGTACGTGTGTGTGTGCGTATATGTGTGTGTGTGTGTGTACCAAAAAAAATACAGATCACTTAACATCATCACTCAGGCATGCAAAATAACAGTATTTTTTTACCCCCTTCCCCTTGCAGAACTTCCAGACAAAGCAATCGTAATACTAATCCTTCATCCTCCTTATAGACCATTAGTTTAAAACCATGCATGAATAAAAAGTTTGTCAGCATGATCTATACCAGACAAAACTAGCTTTCCTACCTCCTACTCTCACATCATCATTATGTACATTATATTATTACATTACATTATGTTAATATATAGAGGACTATCTATATATTATCCTTGGTTATATATGTGCGTACAAAGGGCAAGCAGGAGCAGCGGTATAGCCAGGTTGTTTTCTCTCAAGGTCACCTCAGTTATTTCTCTTAATTCTCCAGAGACAGGTAAGCAGGTAAAAATAAAATTGCACCGGGGATGTTCACTTCAGGTGTGGGGTTTATGTTATGTATTTCAAGGTATCTAACGTATACTGTTTTGTTAATGTTCTTAGTCGTGTTATTGTGTTATTTAAACGTGTAAAGTATAAAGATATATTGCAAGTGTCTATCTCTTCCCCTTTTTCTCCTCCTCCACTTCTTTCTATTTCATGGTCGCGTATAACTCATCTCCCTTAACGATATCTTGGAAATGCTTATCCCCTCCTCTTCCTTTTCTCCTCCTCCTCCTCCTCTTTATTCTTATCCCTCCTCCTCTCTCCTCTTCCTCTTTCTTCCTTTTCTCCCCTATTCCACGGTTCCTTCAAACGCGTCCCTGCCATTCGTGAGGGCAAGGACACTGTGTCTTGGCAACTGACAACAACCTCCGTGTTGACGCTGCTGGATAGCGCTGTGCCCTCATAAGAACAGCTCGCCCATGGCCATTCACTGCAGGCACACACACGCACGTACACGCACACGCACACGCACACACGCATACACCCCCCCCTTCCCCCACCCCACACACACCACACACCAGGCACACACACACACACACACACACACACACACACATACACACACACACACACAACTGCAGCAATCATCTTTCCTGCAATGCCCTCTCTGCCCTCGTCTGCCCTCGTAGCTTCTGAGGGTACTAAGGACATGGGGGAGATTGGAGATTAGCTATTCACTACTGACGCATGACAAACACGTATTGTCGTCACCACAACGCACACCACAGTGACCACAAGGCATGGAAATCAATTAGCCCAAGACGCGGTGTGACGGGGGAAGACGCGGGTCCTTCCTCTGTGACGCTTTTGTGTTGACGTGTTGGAAGGGTCTTAGAATACTTCTTCGCACCATAGTCATTAGTGTTACCACTATTATCATTATTTGTACCACTATTATCATAACTTTTACCACTATTATCATAACTTTTACCACTATTATCATAACTTTTACCATTATTATCATTACTTTTACCACTATTATCATTACTTTTACCACTATTATCATAACTTTTACCATTATTATCATTACTTTTACCACTATTATCATTACTTTTACAATTATTATCATTACTTTTACCACTATTATCATTACTTTTACCACTATTATCATTACTTTTACCACTATTATCATAACTTTTACCACTATTATCATAACTTTTACCACTATTATCATAACTTTTACCACTATTATCATAACTTTTACCACTATTATCATTACTTTTACCACTATTATCATTACTTTTACCACTATTATCATTACTTTTACCACTATTATCATTACTTTTTACCACTATTATCATTACTTTACCACTATTATCATAACTTTTACCACTATTATCATTACTTTTACCACTATTATCATTACTTTTACCACTATTATCATTACTTTTACCACTATTATCATTACTTTTACCACTATTATCATTACTTTTACCACTATTATCATTACTTTTACCACTATTATCATTACTTTTACCACTATTATCATTACTTTTACCACTATTATCATTACTTTTACCACTGATATAATTACTTTTACCACTATTATCATTACTTTTACCACTATTATCATT
>JACEEZ010021848.1:133316-138316 GCA_016584305.1 Chionoecetes opilio | reverse complement strand
CACCAATAATTACGGTTCGCGTTATGGTCTTGCTTTCACTAATTGCGTGTTGTGTTATCGAGCACAAACAAGACAAGCACTGGAGGGTGAATATTCATCATGACTTTTATAATTATTGTCATCTTTTTAATTATCACATCATCCTTATTTTCATTACTATCACCATTGTTATAATTTATGAAAACACATTGCTGTTTTTTTTTTTTTATATATTTAGTCATCAAATAAACAATAAAAAAAATAATTAAA
The DNA here is from genome assembly GCA_016584305.1 of Chionoecetes opilio. NCBI lineage: Eukaryota > Metazoa > Arthropoda > Malacostraca > Decapoda > Majidae > Chionoecetes > Chionoecetes opilio. Next base: position 138,067 of record JACEEZ010021848.1, on the reverse strand, counting down.
TTCATTATGACGAATCGGGGGCACTTATCTAAAAAAAATTCTTATGCATTTTTTTGTCTTTTTAACGAGTTTGCAATAATTGTGTATTTGTGTTCTAGGTGGCGGAAAATGGCAAAAAGATGACCGTGATGGCAGCGATGGTTAATATAAACTGCAGGAACATCATTTGCATAGGGAGTTCGTAGTTAAGTGAAGTTTTTATCATGAATTATATTACCCAGATGGGCCACCACACATGACATGCTAATGATGACCGTAATAATGATAATAATAATAATAATAGGAAAAATAACTATATTACTGATAATGATAATGATAATAATAATTGTAGTACTACTACTAATACTAATAATATATCAGTATCAATAATGATAATAATAGTAATAATAACAATAACAATTGTGATAGTAATGATACATTTGCTGATATTACTACTATTACTACTACTATAAAATACTACTACTATTACTACTACTACTACTACTACTACTAACTGGTGGGGACTGGTGGCGCCACCATCAAAAACAGACGGCTCCCACTGAGAAAGCTCTGCAATTATCACGATTTCTGAAGTTCCCTGGGGATCTACTGTGAGAATCATGATCAGAAGAGATCAATGAAGTGTTCATGCGTCTTCATCTTCAGTGTGGATGTTAACCTGTGAACATCTGAGCTGCCTTGAAGGTTTATAGAGGATGACTGCTTGTGTTACGGCCGGCCAAGGAATCGTCATGGTGGCTTGACAGTGCTGGAACCCTCTACAATTGTGTCTCCCTGACAGTGAGCTGCACTACATTGATAAATGTTAATGGGGACGTCTTCTTTTTATATCTGAGTGTTATACTAACAAACTTGAGTGATCATTGTTGAAGAAACGCAATTGAAACTACTTCCCATTTTCTATGCGTTGCCATGACAACCAGTTGGTCCGTGAAGTTGCCAGTGACTAAATAACAGTCAGAATGAGTGAACAAGAGTATATAGTTAATAGCCTTCTGTGCTTCTTGAATTCAGCTAAGAGAGATTATCCTCCTGATACCTTGATAGATGTCATTCTATAATTTTACTCCCATGAAGAAATAAAGAAGGGAAAGGAGATACTCTGCAATCTTTTAAAGAAAAATGAATCATGGAGGAGGGACCATGATAAAAAACGCAAGGATCTTCTAGACATTATTGACCTGCATGAAGGACTGAATGTGAGTGATTATCACTTCGTTACTAACACTTATAAGCGGTTACCTCCAATGGGGTTGGAAATTTTTGGATCCATGTTGGCTAATCTCTCAAAAGAGGTCACAAAAATGAATGACCTGCTTCCTAAAATCATAGACATGAAAACGGAGGTGTTAAACACTGCAGACTCAATGAGACAAGTGAGAGGAGATGTTTGTGAGCTAAAAAGTAAATTTTGCAAAGCTATTGAAGGAATAGAGGAAGCTACCAAGGATGTAGTTAACGACATAACAAGAGAAGATATAGGACTTAATGCTGACCTTCAGGAGTTAACGTCCCTGAGAAGTTCTGCAACTGGCTTACATAAGACTACACCTTCAAGAAATGATGCCAAGCGAGACTATGCCGAAGCGTTGGGAATGCCTGCGTCTAGTATGGGAAAGAAGGCTATGAGGAGTCATCATGAAGAGGAAGGGCGTGGTGCCAGCCATGAGCAGGATAACCAGCGCGCGAGAGGTACTGCGGGTGTGCGCGAACGATCCAGAGGAGCTGAGACAAGGATGAGGAATGAAGGCGTGAGGGGCAGCACTTCTGCTGCCCATTTTAATAACCCCTTAACAGGTGCTATTCCTAAGAGTGTAATGGAATTTACTAACAAGTCATCTGCTGCGGAATCTCGTAACCAGAGTGATTTACAGCGAAGTGTAGAGCCAGCTGTGGGCACAAACTGGCAGGTGGCACAGTCACGGTGGAGCAAAAGGACTGGTGTAAGAGGACAGCGGAAGTGTGAGGATTTACCCTTTAGAGCTGCTACCAGATTTGTTGATATCATCATAGGAGGAGTAGACAAGCAGGTTGAGAAGGAGGATATACAAGGTTATATTAGGAAAGTGAGTGGAGTGGAAATTAATTCAATATCTGAGCTTGAAATCAGATCTCAAGATGTTAGGGCATTCAAAGTAAATGTTAGCATTAATGACAGGAATACTCTTTTCAATCCTGATTTATGGCCTGAAAACATTGTGGTTGATAAATTCTATGACAGATCTGGAAGAAGAAACCAAGGAGGTATCAACAGGGAATAAGGAATTTGGTTTAGTATTTTACTTAATTTCTGGTTTTTTATCCTTTAATCTTAAATATTTTATCAAGATGGATTCTAAATATCTTAGTTTGTGTACTTTTAATTGTTGTTCATTGATGAAAAATATTAATCTGATCTGGGACTTAACTGGCCTAGGATAGGATTTTATATTTTTACAGGAAACTTTTTTAATACAGGAAAAACTGGGGATGCTAGATTATATTGATGAAAACTATGATTGTGTTGGAGTGGGTGCCACCTTCTCAGAGAAGGCGTTGAAATCCATGGCTGGCAGACAGGAAGGTGGGATGGCTATTTTATGGAGGAAAAATCTTAACTTGAAAATTAATAAGATAATTTTGGAAAATAATGTTATGGTATTGAATGTTAATATCTTTGAAAGAAATATTATTTTTATAAATGTGTACCTGAACAGTGATGTTTGGGAGATCTCAACACTGAATCAATACCTGAAATCATTGTCTTTGTTAGAAACTTTTATGCATGATCTTAATTTTGAGTAAATTAATTTTATTGGTGATTTTAATGCTGATCCTTTTTCTGGTAGGGCTTGGAAAAATCTGTTCAATTTTATGTCAAGAAATTCACTGGTTTGCTATGACTTAGACCTGCTTGGGAGAGATGCCATAACCTTCACAGGGTATGGGAACAGCACAAACAGGTGGCTGGACCATATAGTTGGTAGGCCTTGTGATCACATTGATGTCAGTGAAGCCAAGGTTTTATATGATATGAACGGTTCTGATCACCTGCCATTATTTATAAAGATGGAATTTAAGGGAGTCCATATATCTCACTCTATCTCTCCAAGCAATAACACAGACTCTCACAATATTCCTTAAATTGGCATAAATTAGATGCAGATGATTTAAAGAACATCAACAGACGTGTTGACAATAAACTAAAGCTTTTGCAGCATGACTTAGCTCAAAATTGTCATAATTCAGGTTGTCACAACCCTTTGCATCTAAAGGAAATAGATAAAGTTTATGATGCAATGGTAACAAGCATTCAGGAAGAAAGTGAAAAATATAAGAGAAAAGTTGTTAAATGCAATAAACTCAAGGTTATTCCTGGATGGAATAGGAGGGTGAAGGAGCTTCATAATACAGCAAGAGATGGCTACCTGGATTGGGTGGAGCATGGTAGACAGCTACACACCACACACCATGAGGTCATGCTAAACACCAGAAAAGCATTTAAAGCAGCATTACAACAGTGTAAGAATAATGAACAACAAGAAATAAGTAACAGTATCATATTCAAATTTAGAGATAAAAACAAAACACAATTTTGGAAGGAGGTTAAGAGAAAGAGAGGAAGGGAAAAATCTAGTGGCATAATTGATGGGATCTCAGATGATTCACAGATTGCTCAGCTATTTGCAGGTCACTTTCTCAAGAGCCAAACTGGACTTAATACAAAGAATGACACTGATTTCCTGAAAGAATTTTAAAAAATGTGGTCTGTAAAAAGAAAAGTAAACTTAAGAATTTATAGTGCTACTATCAAAGATATTTTATCTTCTGTGAATGATGGAGCTGGCCATGATGGAATTCATCTGCTGTTCCTTAAGAATGCTTCACATGACTTTTTAGAATATTTGTCCATGTCATACAATATGTGCTATTCACATTGTTATCTTCCCGGTGATCTGCTAAGGGGCACTATTAATCCTTTACCTAAAGATAAGAAATATACAAATGCTTCCCTCAACTATAGACCTGTGATGCAATCCTCATGTCTGCTGAAAATCTTTGAATTACATGTTTTAAATTTCTTAACTGAAAAACTCCCTTTGAATTTTAGGCAGTTAGGTTTTAAGAAGGGATCATCCACTACTGATGCTTCTTTTTTGGTAAAAGAGGTTATGAGAAGCTACAGTAGCTCAGGTTCATCTCCCATTGCCACTTTTGTTGATTTAAGTAAAGCCTTCGATAGAATAGATCATTTCCTGCTTGGTAAGAAACTTTTATCCTCAGGTATACCTGTTGATCTGACCTTCACATTAATGCACTACTTTAGAAATCAACAAGCACAAGTCAGATGGCATCAGTCCAAGAGTGAATTTTATTTCATTGAACAGGGAGTAAGGCAGGGAGGTGTTTTATCCCCATTTTTATTTAATTTTTATATAAATGACATTATTGAAATAGTTTCCAGCTTGGACATAGGATGTAGGCTTGGTGTCCACAAACTTAATGTTGTAGGTTACGCTGATGATCTGGTTCTCCTGGCTGCGTCAAGAGACGACATGGAGGTATTATACAAATGTTTATGTAATGAAATTTTAAATCACAAACTTGTGATAAACAAAGATAAAAACAGATGTATGAGATTTAATTTAAAAAAAAAAATTGTATTGGGTAATATAACACTTAATGGAGATGAACTAAAATTTGTGAGCTGCTACAAATACTTAGGACACAATATTTCCTTCAATTTTAAAGATAGTGATGACATCGATTTT
>JACEEZ010021848.1:125816-128316 GCA_016584305.1 Chionoecetes opilio | reverse complement strand
CAAACACACATACAGGGTACTCTGTAGTGTAGTGGTAGCACGCTCGGTTCACAACGGAGAAATTCCGGGTTCGATCCCCGGGCGGAACAGAGAAAGATGGGCGTTCTCCTAAAACCCCGAGCCCCTGTCCACCCAGCAGTGAATGGGTTTCGGGTGGCATATTCCCGTTTTATGAAAGAGTATGTGACGTTTACTCTTGAACACGTCGGGTTAGGTTACGTTAGGTTACGGATAGGGTAGATTAGGTTTCCTTGTCACTACATGGTAGCTTTGTGTGGGAATCAAAATGAGGGTATTTTTGAGAAAATCCTATGGTTAGTTTCGGAGCAACAGCCAAGCGTCTTCACTGGAAAACCATATACTCGCATAGAGAACGGGAATATGCTACCGGGTGTTATCTGGGGTACGTTACCCGCCACCCGAGTAGTGGTTTTCCCCAACACTAAGCATTAATGATGACCGATAAAATCTAGCTTTAGAGACCATACGAGTAGAGGGGCCATACGTGTGTAACTTAGGCCCTGTAAAAGTACAACTAGATGTATACAACTAGATGAATACACACTATCAAGAAGAAAGCCACATATGAGGGTAATGATGTTATGTAGTAATGATGTGTTTGTTCCTCACACACACACACACACACACACACACACACACACACACACACACACACACACACACACGCACACACACACACACACACACACACACACAAACACACACACACACACACTGCGTGTACGTGTGTGTGTGCGTATATGTGTGTGTGTGTGTGTGTACCAAAAAAAATACAGATCACTTAACATCATCACTCAGGCATGCACAAATAAACAGTATTTTTTACCTCCTTCCCCTTGCAGCACTTCCAGACAAAGCAATCGTAATACTAATCCTTCATCCTCCTTATAGATCCATTAGTAAATCCATGCATGAATAAAAAGTTTGTCAGCATGATCTATACCAGACAACACTAGCTTTCCTACCTCCTACTCTCACATCATCATTATGTACAATGTTAATATATAGAGAACTATCTATACATTATCCTTGGTTATATATGTGCGTACAAAGGGCAAGCAGGAGCAGCGGTATAGCCAGGTTGTTTTCTCTCAAGGTCACCTCAGTTATTTCTCTTAATTCTCCAGAGACAGGTAAGCAGGTAAAAATAAAATTGCACCGGGGATGTTCACTTCAGGTGTGGGGTTTATGTTATGTATTTCAAGGTATCTAACGTATACTGTTTTGTTAATGTTCTTATCGTGTTATTGTGTTATTTAAACGTGTAAAGTATAAAGATATATTGCAAGTGTCTATCTCTTCCCCCTTTTTCTCCTCCTCCACTTCTTTCTATTTCATGGTCGCGTATAACTCATCTCCCTTAACGATATCTTGGAAATGCTTATCCCCTCCTCTTCCTTTTCCTCCTCCTCCTCCTCTTTATTCTTATCCCCTCCTCCTCTTCCTCCTCTTCCTCTTTCTTCCTTTTCTCCCCTATTCCACGGTTCCTTCAAACGCGTCCCTGCCATTCGTGGAGGGCAAGGACACTGTGTCTTGGCAACTGACAACAACCTCCGTGTTGACGCTGCTGGATAGCGCTGTGCCCTCATAAACAGCTCGCCCATGGCCATTCACTGCAGCACACACACGCACGTACACGCACACGCACACGCACACACGCATACACCCCCCCCTTCCCCCACCCCACACACACACACACACAGGCACACACACACACACACACACACACACACACACACACACACACACACACACACAACTGCAGCAATCATCTTTCCTGCAATGCCCTCTCTGCCCTCGTCTGCCCTCGTAGCTTTTGAGGGTACTAAGGACATGGGAGAGATTGGAGATTAGCTATTCACTACTGACGCATGACAAACACGTCTTGTCGTCACCACAACGCACACCACAGTGACCACAAGGCATGGAAATCAATTAGCCCAAGACGCGGTGTGACGGGGGAAGACGCGGGTCCTTCCTCTGTGACGCTTTTGTGTTGACGTGTTGGAAGGGTCTTAGAATACTTCTTCGCACCATTGTCATTAGTGTTACCACTATTATCATTATTTGTACCACTATTATCATAACTTTTACCACTATTATCATAACTTTTACCACTATTATCATAACTTTTACCACTATTATCATAACTTTTACCACTATTATCATTACTTTTACCACTATTATCATTATTTGTACCACTATTATCATAACTTTTACCACTATTATCATTACTTTTACCACTATTATCATAACTTTTACCACTATTATCATTACTTTTACCACTATTATCATTACTTTTACCACTATTATCATTACTTTTACCACTATTATCATTACTTTTACCACTATTATCATAACTTTTACCACTATTATCATTACTTTTACCACTATTATCATAACTTTTACCACTGATATCATTACTTTTACCACTATTATCATTACTTTTACCACTGATATCATTACTTTTACCACTATT
>JACEEZ010021848.1:113316-120816 GCA_016584305.1 Chionoecetes opilio | reverse complement strand
CAATCGCTGTCACGTGGTGAAAGCTCTGCTAATAGTCCCACTGTGGAGAGTGAGACTAGAAGGGAACACCGCCCTCAGCAGGCCACCCAGGAAACAGACAGACAGCCCCAACAGCTAGAGAGAAGGAGGAGACCAGCAGCAAGAAGAAACAGCGCATCTGGGGGAGAAACAGCGGCCAGACCAAGGCAGCAGTCACGCCAGGAGGTGGTGACTCAGCCACGAGCCATAGCCCAACCCAGGCAGCAACAGTTCAGGTGTCCTCAGTGCAAACGCTCAGGCCACACTCGAGACCAGTACCCAAGGAAGACTTGTGACTATTGCCAAGGCCCTTTTCACTCTTCCCAGAACTGCAGAATCAAAATTGCTGATCAGAGACAGCAGGAACTGGTACAGGCGGTGAGGCAGAGTGGCCAGGAGACTCTAATCGCCCTGAGAAGCGTCACTTGGCAACTTCAGCAGCCTGCCTCTCTCCAGAGATCAGCCGGGCCTGTACTGACGGCCCCACACGGGCCCCCAGGCCCCCATCCCACCTGGCCCTTCACCTTACCTGCTTACGTCCTCCACTATGGAGCCGCGCCGCAAACACCCCCGGTGATGCTACAAACCCGACAACAGTGAGGTGCAAATTATCTCTGCTAATTTGAGAGGGTTCCACACCAATGTTGGTGAGCTCACTCACAGTGTTATTATTAAGAACCGGGCCGACATAGTGTTGGTGTGCGAAACCTTCCTGGACGATAAAGTGCCTGATTCTTATGTCCGCGTGCAGGGATATTCGGTATGGCTAAGGAAGGATCGCTCAACTCAAGGAGGGGGTGTGGCCTTTTGTTACAAGGAAACTCTCAACGTACAGATGGTTGAGCCCCCCGTGCCCGTGCCCAGGGGCCTTGAGTTACTAGCACTAAAGATAATAGGTAGTAACAAGTGCTTGTGGGTCCTGCGGACCCAGGTATTGATGTTTGTAGTAGTATTCGTATATTGTTGCTGGCGTTGGTCACTGGTCAAAGTGCCTTGGGGTAGACCACGTTCCATGTGATTCGAACCCTTTGTGTTCCGTGTGATTCTAACACACACACACACCCACACACGCACACAAACGTCGATGAGCTCGATAAGTCTACTGAGTTTGTGGAGTGCGGCACGACGTTACCGCAGAGTTTTTCCTGTATTTTTTTTTTTTTTTTTTACATCACAAGGAACTGGCCAAGGGCACAAAAAAAATGGGTAACACATAGCCCGCTTAGCTGCCAGTCCCTATAAAGAAGACAGTAAGAGAATAAAATAAAAACAGAGGGGTTGGCCAATTTAGTTCGGGAGGTGTCTTGTTACTCTTCTTTTGAAAAAATTTCAGTCATAGGAAAGTGGAAAAATAAAAACAGGAAGAGAGTTCCAGAGTTTACCAGTGAAAGGGATGAAAGAGTAAAGATACTGATTAACTCTTGCATTAGGAAGATGGACAGAATAGGGATGAGAATGAGTAGAAAGTCTTGTGCAGCGAGTCCGCGGGAGTGGGGGAGGCATGCAGTTAGCAAGTTCAGAAGAGCAGTGAGCATGAAAATAACGGTAGAAGAGAGCAAGAGAAGCAACATTGCGGGGGTGATTTAAAGATTGAAGACAGTCAGTCAGAGGAGAGGAGTTGATGAGACGAAAAGCTTTTGACTCAACCCTGTTTAGGAGAGCTGTATGAGTGAATCCTCCCCAAACATGCGAGACATACTCCATACATGGGCGGATAAGGCCCCTGTAGAGAGCAAGCAATTGGGAGGGAGAGAAAAAAGGACGCAGACGCCACAGCACACCTAACTTCTTAGAAGCTGTTTTAGCAAGAGATGAGATGTGAGATTTTCAGTTCAGATTTTTAGTAAAGGATAGTCCTAGAATGTTCATTGTAGAAGAAGGAGACAGTTGAGTGTCATTGAAGAAGAGGGGATAGTTAACTGGTAGGTTTTGTCGAGTAGATAGGTGAAGAAATTGGGTTTTTGAGGCATTGAACAAAACAAGGTCTGCTTTGCCCCAATCAGAAATTATAGAAAGATCAGAAGTTAGACGCTCGGTGGCATCTCTCCGTGAATCACTTAGTTCCTGTTGAGTTGGGCGTCTAATAAACGACGTTGAAAAATGCAGGGTAAAATCATCAGCGTAGGAGTGGATAGGGCTTTGAGTTAGACTTAGAAGATCATTAATGAATAATAGAAAGCGAGTGGGTGATAGGACAGAACCCTGGGGAACACCGCTATTGATATATTTAGGAGAAGAACAATGTCCGTCTACAGTAGCTGCAATAGAACGGTTTGAAAGGAAACTTGAAATGAAGGTACAGAGAGAAGGATAGAAACCGAATGAGGGTAGTTTGGAAATTAAAGATTTGTGCCAGACTCTAACAAAAGCTTTTGATATGTCAAGGGCAACAGCAAAAGTTTCACCGAAACCCCTAAAGGAGGATAACCAATATTCAGTTAGGAAAGCTAGAAGATCGCCAGTAGATAACCCTTTACGGAAACCGTACTGACGATCAGATAGAAGATTGTGAGCAGATAGATGCTTAAGAATCTTCTTATTAAGTATAGATTCAAAAACTTTAGAAAGGCAGGAAGTCAAAGCTATAGGACGGTAGTTTGAAGGATTAGAACGGTCACCCTTCTTAGGAACAGGTTGGATGTGAGCAAACTTCCAGCAAGAAGGAAAGGTGGAAGTAGATAGACAAAGACGGAAAAGTTTGACCAGGCAAGGTGCAAGCACAGAAGCATAGTTTTTGAGAACAATAGGAGGGGCTCCATCAGGACCGTATGCCTTCCGAGGATCTAGGCCAGAAAGGGCAAAGAAAACATCATTCCGAAGGATCTTAATGACAGGCATAATATAGTCAGAGGGTGGAGGAGAAGGAGGAAGAAGCCCTTCATCAGCCAGAGTGGAATTTTTAGCAAATGTTTGATCGAAGAGTTCAGCTTTAAAAGTAGATGAGACAGCTGTGGAGCCATCTGGGTGAAGCATAGGAGGGAAAGATGCAGAAGAAAAATTGTTAGAGATGTTATTAGCTAGATGCCAGAAGTCACGAGAGGAATTTGATTCAGAAAGATTTTGACATTTTCTATAAATGAAAGAGTTTTTGGTAAGTTGAAGTAAAGATTTGGCATGATTACAGGCAGAAATATAAAAGGCGTGAGTTTCAGGAGATGGATGCCTACGGTACCGTTTGGATGCCTACGATCTATATATATGGATGCCTATAATCTAATACTCCTAAAGGGTTTATAGCCCAAAACCCCCCTTCAAAATTATTCAATCGACATGGGACCAAGCCGCTTACCACCTTCGATTTATTTGAGATTTTTCAGTCTACTCTCATTAAAATTGAATTCACAGTTTCGGCTACCCAAAACAGACAAGACAGACAGACACACACACACACGGCTACTCCTATAGTATATTAGATGGGAAATGTTTGCTATGTGTTAGGTGTTATCGCCCCCCCTCGCAGGGCACAGTGCTACTGGACTTCCTGACAGTGAACATTGATACTATGATGACAGCTAACCAGTGCGAAAATCTAATCATCATTGGTGACCTAAACCAGAATGTAGTGCGTGACGCCTTCAACACGCTGATAGTTGTGTACGATCTGCACAATTACGTGTCGTTCCCCACCCACAGCTTGGGTCGTCCCTTGACCCTGTGGTGACGGATCTCCCCACACTGTCCAGTGTTTTCCTCTTGACTTTGTGGGCACCTCAGACCACGTGACTGTCCTTACAAAGATCCACTTCAAGAGGCCACGTGAGGAGATGCATTCCCGCACGCTTTGGAAGTGGGAGGCTGCCAACTGGGGAGCTCTGAGGTCCACCCTGTGTAGGACGGACTGGGAGGACGTGCTGCGCGGCGACATCGACCAGCAGGTTGGGCGGTTCACCGAGCTGCTCCACGCCCTACAGGTTCGCTGGGTGCCGAACTCCGTGCACAAAACCAAGGCATCTGATCAGCCTTGGTTTGGACCTGAGTGCCGCGCTGCCTCTAACGCCAAATACCGCGCCTGGCTTGCCTTCAAGAGACACCCAACGGCCTGGAACAGACATACGCACAGAGAGGCGGCAAATCGAATGAGGACCACCCAAGAGTGGGCCTCTGAGCAGTGGAAAGTGAACCTAAGGGGTTAACTGAAGCGTGGTCAAGTCGGGTCTAAGCGTTGGTGGAGCCTTGTCAAGGAGCAACAGGGTGAGTCGCGGAGAAATACTGTCCCTCCCCTCGTCCGCGGGGACGGCAGCGTGGCTCAGACTGCCCGTGATAAGGCGAATCTCCTGGCCATGCACTTCACAGAAAAGATGTGCGTCTCTGACCCTGGGAGAACGCCTCCCACACTGCCATAAATAGTCAGTAATAAACTAGTGAGAGTGGTGAAGAGTGAGGCTGAAGTGAAAGCGTTGCTGTTAAATCTGGACGTGCAGAAAGCAGTGGGGCCGGATACCCTTCAGTCCCCGTCTCCTCCGCCAGTGTGCCGAGGAGCTGGCGCGTCCACTTGGCACACTTTTCAACTACTGCCTACGAACCAGCAGGTGGCCAAAAGAATGGAAGGTAGTAGTGTGGTCTCGGTACATAGGAAAAATGCAAAGACTGAGGCCAAAAACTACCGTCCCGTGTCCCTGCTGCCGGTGCTCAGTAAGGTTCTGGAAGCTATTTTGGCTTCGAGAGTCACTGAGCACCTTGAGAGGCACCACCTGCTCAACACTAATCAGTTTGGATTCAGGCCGGGCAAGTCAGCTGCAGACCTGCATCTGCTGTTATCCACGGAATGGAGCGCAGCCCTGGAGCAAGGTAGGGCCACTGCTGTCGTGGCTTCGACATTGAGGGGGCTTTCGACAGGGTGTGGCACGCATCACTCATCACAAAGCTACGTACTGCAGGTGGGGCCGCTCCTTCATCTCTTCAGCGACTACCTGAGAGTGAGGCAGCTAAAGGTGGTAGTTAATGGGCAGGAGTCTGAGTTGCAGCCAATCAGAACAGGTGTCCCTCAGGGAAGCTACCTCGGCCCCCTGCTCTGGAATGATTATATTAATGATCTCCATAATTTAATCCCCAGCTCGAGGGCCTATGCCGATGATCTCACCCTGACGCAGAGCTCCGGCCCAGGGGAGGAGACTGCCACTGCTGCCCAGATGAACACGACGCTGAGCCGCATCAAGGCCTGGGGCAACAAGTGGCAAGTAAAATTCGCTCCTTATAAAACACCGCTGCTCCATGTCTCCAGGTCGAGCGCAGCCCTGCGCCTTATCTGCGATGGGAAGACGCTGGTGCCCCAGGACGAGGTGGAGGTACTGGGGGTCACCTACTACTGCAGGCTGACCTTCAAAGCCCACATTGAGCGGCTCGCCAGAGAGTCTTCGGGGAAGCTGGCATCCCTGAGGAGGATGTCATGCCTCCTTGACAGTAAGGGGTTGGAAGTCCTCTACAAGGCACAGGTCCGCTCTTCTATGGAGTACGCGTGCCTCGGGTGGGGTGGCGCGGCCAACAAGCACCTGGCTCTCCTTGACAAGGTACAGGGTCGCACGGTGAGGCTCAGCAGGGACAGCGGTGCCGGGCAGGAACCACGACTTCACAGCCTTCAGCACCGCCGAGACGTAGCTGGCCTCACCGTGATGTACAAGGTGCATCAGCAGCGGGTGCCTCACCTGCATACACTCCGGCAGCCCATACGGTGGGCCCAGGTTACTACAAGAGCTGTGGCCCAAGCCCCCGCAGAGCTACTACAGCCCCGATGTCGTACTTGGCACCACCAGCGTCAGTTAGTCCACGTCTACGTTGGCTGGTAGAATGCTCTCCTTGCCTCGCAGCCATACCTTGGTGGTACAACTGTTCAAGTGTTCAAGGAACTTGTGAACGCGTGGCTGCCGAGGTGAAGGCAAGGAGATCACAATTATCACGAGGTAGGCTTTTAGATAGGGAAAGACCTTAATTTAAATGTTTATCATTTACCTGTAAATTTAGAATTTGTTATGTAACAAAGAAAAAAATAAAGTAATACAGGGAATGAGAGTTAAATGGAAACAGATAAAAGATAGTAAGAGAGAAAGAGAGAGAAGAGAGAGAGAGAGAGAGAGAGAGAGAGGTAGAGAGAGAGAGAGAGAGAGAGAGAGAGAGAGAGAGAGAGAGAGAGAGAGAGAGAGAGAGAGAGAGAGAGAGAGAGAGAGAGAGAGAGAGAGAGAGAGAGAGAGAGAGAAGAGGAGAGAGAGAGAGAGAGAGAGAGAGAGAGAGATTAAGATTAAGATTTTCATCCTATCTAGACACTTTGCAAGTACCAACTACAAGGTTATTGACTATACAAAGCGCCGCCACGTCAGCACGAACTAGGCGGACTCGAACCGCTGACCGAATGCACAGGACGCTGCACTTGCGAACTCACGCCCTCTACCAACCTTGCCACCCTGACGGCAGAGAGAGAAGAGAGAGAGAGAGAAGGAGAGAGAGAGAGAGAGAGAGAGAGAGAGAGAGAGAGAGAGAGAGAGAGAGAGAGAGAGCACATAAATACAAAAGGGGAGTTATATACAAGGGTGAATTCATACATGAGTTTCGACAAGTAATGAACACGTTGAGATCCTTTTCACTGTAACTTGTCGGATAAAAAAAGCTTTCACGTAATGACCGGCGCGGCGCTAATCACCTCCGCCAACCCTTCATCGGTGCTAAGAAAGGCGAGTCTCCCTTCCAAAGACCACGAATTTAGCCTCTAACATCTCCCTCGGGGCTTAGGGCGCTGTCATTTCCCTAAAAAGTACAGCTCGATTAAGTCTCCTATAGGGAAATAATGATTGGGAAGGGGCGTGTTATTGTAATTTTCTTTTATATATACGTATCCAAGAAATTGCCTGATTTGATAATGAAAAGATGAGGTTAGTTGTAAGATGCCTGGGTTTGCGTGTTTTGGGTGGGGGTGGTGGTTAAGGTAGTTTTAGAGGACCTTTATAAAAAATTAAGCGTAAGAGGCAATACGAGTTAGTGGGAAGAGGATGAGGAAGAGGAAGAGGAGGAATACATAGGAATACATAAGAATAACAGACACCAGGAGACCTATTGGTCCATAACTAGGGTATCTGTTGAACTACATACTACTACTATCAACTACATGTAAGAGGATAGCTGGAAAATTATATCTTGTCCCTAAAGAAGATTGGAACATGGAGGTTTCGTAGTGAAGAATGATAGGATATGAAATATGCCAACTACAACTACCACTAACACTAATCGATCCGGGGGACTATAATATATATTCGCAGGGCAATATCAATACTCATTTACTTTACAGTGCGCGTCAAGTCTGTTTTTAAATTAAGTTATTGTGCTGGCTTCGACAACATTTGATGGTAATTTGTTCCATCGATCAACAACTCTAACATTGAATAAATTTTTACGGAGATCTGTGATGCAACGTTGACCATTAAACCGTTATTTCTTGTTGTTTACTTGGAGAAAAACTCGAATAGGTTTTCTTGTTAAAGCATCGAATCCCTTTAT
>JACEEZ010021848.1:64438-113291 GCA_016584305.1 Chionoecetes opilio | reverse complement strand
AAATCATACCCCCCCCCCTCCGCTCAATTTTTTTTTTTTTTTTGGCCAGATAACCCCTGAAGGCATGTTGTGTTTTCGTTGCAGACATTCATCGCCGCTCTTCGTTCCGGAATATCCCTTTAATGGAGTTACCCTTCATCAGCGACGAAGGTTGTCGCTTCGCCTTTATCATGACTCGGCACGGGGCCTAAATACCTTTCAGTAGCTTAATTAATCTCCGACTTAAATGCATGCTGTTTAAAGTGAAAATTAGGTTGATGTTGACTTGAAATAGATTAAGGACAAGATGAAAATACAAAATCATTTTACTCCTGATGTTTTATACGTCCCATCAGCAAATTTCCACCATTTAATTGTAATATTCTAAAATTATACCATTAACTTAAGTTGAGCATTGTATGGCATCATCTCTGCTGATATGCTGTCATTCGCCCCCATATGATAGCAAAATACATCTCCCTTGTCACAGTTGTTTTTGCATTTAAATAACTGTCCAATGCTATGCAAAACATTATGAACAGAACTATTCGTCGGTCTGTGTGTTGTTTTTACCTACGTTTGACTTGAGGTGTAGTACTGGTCTGGCGGTTTGTTCAGAAGAAAGAACTGCAGGGACTAGGGGATGAAACACTGGAGGCACTAGGGGTGGCGAGACTTCGAAGGGAATAGGGGATGGGAGACTGAAGGCACTAGGGGATGGGGAGACTGCAGCCATAGGGGATGGGAAGACGTGAGAGCCCAGAGGACTCGCTGCTGCAAAGTCCAAAGATGATTGACTGCTCGGGCAATTGAACATTGGAAGACGGACAGCACAACCAGTTTATCAGAACGATCATTTCAGCATCCCCCTGCATGTTGTTGATTACAGCCGTCCTTATCAAAAAGACATTACCGCATTCTGGGAAAGAAAAACACAAAAGTAACAAAAAACAGTAAGTTGGAGGCACACAAAAAATAGGATGTGATTGGACTGCTGTGCTCTCTTCATCACTTTGGTTTTTGAGATTTTGGCTGACGCTCATTTAGGTAATAATGTTATCTTTCCCAGGTTTCCCTAATAAGTATCATTATATAGATACTCACTTCTGAGTTGATGATAATTAGCAATTAACTCGAAGTGAGGATGCCTAATAGTTGGGCCTCGTTGGGCAGATCGATACGGGCCACCCCTTAAAAATTTAGGGTACCATTATCATCTTAATCTAGTCAATCAAAACTATACTTGTAGTGACTCAGGTGGATGCAATGCATCAATAAAAAAAAAACAACAGCAATTTATCCTACATTAAAAAAAAAGTTGACAAACTGAGCGTCAGTGAAGTAGGCAAGTAAAAGCTGGGTTGTGTGGTATTTGCTCAACCAATGAATCAATCAGGAAGTGGCACGTCGAAACAGCGGCCCACTTTTTCCGCGGAAAGACCTCGGAACCACTGGGGAGCATTTTAAGTTTGTTGTGGGGCAAGCTAGGAAGTATGTACGCAGGTTCTTGAATTTTGTCGAACGTGCTGTAAATAAAAGAAATTGTGATAAGGAACACAATATATGTCATCAGCGGATAAAAATATATACACAAAAGGCTGGTGACAACAAATACTCATAGGTTACGGAGGAAAAGGAGATTATGAGAATGATTGAAACTAAAATCTTAAAAGACAAAATTATTATTTATGAAGAATTGTCTGTTTATTTTTTTATAGAATTTCATTATTATTTTTTTTCAGGGGTAAGAGTATTTATATTAGTGACGATAGAAGTAACTAGAACCTGGGGGATTGAAGAGACAATTCCTGGAATTGCTTAGTATATCTTTGAGGTGGGGAACAAGGGTTTTTCAAAGCTTTTTCCAACAATTTAACGTGTATGATGATGAATCTAGTGTTGCATTAAGTTGAGAAATAATGAGAAGTAACATGAATTTTCAAGAAGATGTATTTTCTAGTGGTTTGTAAAAAATATGCAAATGCCATTAAGTTCAAAGTTGACTACTAGAATGGTGGTTTATGGTACTCTCGTCTACCGGATTTCTCGTTGCTGCAAGAGTGTTGCAATTTTCATGGTCATAGGTGTTCCATATATTATTACGACAGTTCAGTCTTGATATTACATAACCCTACCTATATAGATGTGTGAAATCAGCTTTACGTGGGTTTATGCATACATAACCTTAAACCTACGGTAACCTAACCTATCGGTAAACTGAACCTAACCGTTACTTGCAGACATTGTGGTATTATTCTAGGTTTGCTCATACTCCCTCTCCACACAAAAACAAGCTTGGGGACCTGGGGAAAAATGGGGATATATTGGCTGGGGTAACAAAAATAGTGGTCGCAACCACATAGTTTTTGAGTTAGGTGTGTTGTCTGTTGTAAAAAATTCCCTAGATCTAGGGAAAAATTCTTTGTTATTTCTTATGAGTCCAGAGACGTGTGAACCTGACGATCCTCACATAATGATGACCGAAGTGTCGAGACCCCCCAACCCCTCGCTAGGAGGGTGGAGTTTGATTGGGGTAGGTTAGGTTAGATTGGTTAGGTTAGGGTAGTTGGTTAGATTTGGTTAGGTTAGGTTAGATTTTGGTTAGGTTAGGGTTGGCTTAGGTTAGATTTAGTTATGGTAAGCTTAGGTTAGATTGGTTGTTAGGTTAGTTTATCGGTGGGTCAAGCCCCTCGCTAGGATTAGGTTAATTTTGGTTTATTGCAATTTTCTCTAGATTTAAGGGAAATTACCCCTAGATCTAGGGCATTTTACCCCCCCCCTATACAACTCTTAAATTATGTGTTTCGACACATAATTGGTTACCCACCTGAAAAACCGCCATTCCCACAGGTCCCCAACTTGTTTTGGGGGAAGTGGGAGAGTATGGGCAAACACTAGAATTTACCGACATTGTTTATCATTAAACTGGTGGGGAGGAAGTGTGGTGATAAAACGAAAAATGTATCCTTTCTGGCAAAACCAAAACCTATTACTTTAAAATACAACAAAAATATATAAAATAAATAAAGTGCTACTTAAAAAAAGTGGTGTCGAATAAGGAAAAATACCATTTATTCCTCCTTGTCATATATTACAAGTGAACTATAGTGAAAATATCCACGTCGGCAAGGTTCACCGTAGACAAAAGTTCTAGGTTGGTTGTCCCGAAAATAATTTGGGGTAAACAAAGAGTAGCTACCAGGTAGCTAAACGGTAGAATTTCAACTAAAATTCTCGTAATAAAGCTGCGTAGATCGGAATGATCGTTGAAAGTGAAACACTAGCAGACGTGGAGATTTTCGTGACACTTCCAACTTGTAATAGATGGAGACGGAGAATAAAGTGTTACCATTATTTGACAACCACATTTTTTCCTTCTCCCAAACTCTGTAAAATACAGTGAATACTATACATAGAAATTGGTTATGTAGCCTAACATAACTGATGGGGCTGTGAATCAAAGCCCCCCCCACTAGTTCACTAACCTAACCTGGGACACTGGTTACCTAACCAAAGTTAATACATGTCAGTCGACCACCGAATTCATTTTGGTGGATGCAACTTTTTTTTCTAGATTTAATCTGCTAACCATTCCGGTCCCAAATCATTATTTTTTGTTCAATGCTTTGCAACAACATCAATTAAAAAACAAATTGAAACCAAACCGAACTATACCTACCTAACTTAACCTTTATCAACTAAAAACATGTACACATATTTTTTGAATAGTTATTTGAGAAGAAACGGTTAGGCAGATTCATTAAAAAAAATGAAAACGCACCAGAAAAAATGTTTCGTCGGTCAAATTTGTAGTTCCACCAACCAACGATTTTTGATGCGTCTTAGTTTTTCTGGTGTAGTTGTTATTGTTCTGAATGAATTCCTGCTAAACCGTTTCTGTCGCAATTTTTTTTTTTTTTTTTTTTTTTGGCAAAAATGACAAAAAAAAAAAAAATGAACCTTAAAACCTAAAATAACCTTACCTAACTAAAAAAAAAAAAAAAATTCCACTTGCCTAAAAACCTTTTCTAGTTAGGTAAAGGTTAGCGTTAGTATAGATTAGGGATACCATTTCTTAGGTTCAGGTTAGTATTGGTTAGGTTAGGTAAAGATTGCGTTAGGTTGAGGTTAATTTTATTATTTGTTCATTTTGCAATAAAAAAAAAAAAAAAAATTGCGACAGAAAAAACGTTAGCGATCATTCAAACACAAAAAAACTACAGATAAACATAGGCGCATCAGAAAAATCGTTGGTTGGGTGAAACTATAAATTAACGCAGATTCATTCAAAACACATAAAAACCACATTGAAAAAAAGCAGAAAGAAATTCTTACCTCAATAGCCCGGGACAGATCTGGATGGTTCCGCCCTGTAGTTGCTCTGCTATGGCTTCAAAACGCTCCATGCCGCAACTTTGTTTTGTAGACAGAGGGTCTCTGTGGTTCCCACAGATATGGTTGACCACTAACAAAGTTCCAGGCAAAGAAGCCTCTGAGGCCCGGACACCATGCACTTTGCTCGCCATCACTATATAGAAGCAGCTTGTTCTTATTTTCTAGGGCTGCGAGGATCCCTTGGGGGACACTAGAGCCCTGGTGTGTCCTATAAATGCGATCACAGGCGCTGTAGGTTTACCTGTCTTCTTCAGCGAAGGACAGGTGATTCTCAGCCACTCGGCGGCTACAGAGCGCTGAGTGGAGCTCGGAAGCGCTGGTATTAGGTAGCCGTTTTCACGGGGTTTACTTGACCGTATAGCTGAAAAAGACTTGAAATTGGTTCTTACACTATGTATTTGCTTTTATTTAAGTTCTGTACTGTTTGAAATTAAGGGCCTCTGCATTAACTGCATGTCAAATATATGCGTTGGTGGTGGGAGAGAATGAGAGATATTCTGACAAGAATGTTCTCGGAAACACCAACATGTTCGTGTTGACAACAATTGTCGGAAATTTTAGCGATTTGAGGCGGTTTTTGGTCTTGCGGCAGAATATGACGAAAAGTTGGTCGTCGACCGCGCCTTTAAGGTAGAGAACAGGTAAACAGTGGCAGTGCGCCTGAGAGAGGTAAACTGTGGCGTGGACGCATTCCCTGTCTCCTGCCGCTGCCTATAGTTGACCCTTGAACTTGTTAATTTTTTAAAAAAAACCTGGGGGCTTTTTTAAAACGGGGTTGGTAGGGGGTATACGGCAGAAAAGGACCCCTGTGTTTGCCTGGCCTTCCACTTTGACTCAGGGAAGGCCTAGGACTCGCATACACTCAGGGCCCTGAGTGTGTGTGAGTAGCCAGACCAATTCCAGCACGAGCCCGGAATCTTGCTACGCGTCCCGTCCCTGTCTCCCGGCGGCCGGCACCTGGCTGCCCATCTGATCTCCCGAGACAGACAGAGCAGGGTTAGGAGCCCACGCTGACGACAGTAGGGGCGGGGACGTTGCAGACGGTACGTAAAGTATGGTTAAGTCATTCACACACTTCTAGCCATCCACATCTAGAACCAATAACCCATACATTATTTATTTATTTATCTCACTAACATTGATGGTGTATCCATTTATTTAAAAAAAAATTATTAGACCACTAGTCTGTAATCTTTAGTGTAAACTCCAATGCTGATGTATCATGTTGGAAATTACAAAGGATGGGGACCGTTGGAAGTGTCCCGCTTTTAGCTCCCCCAGTGAAAAAAATGGTTCCACGTTAATCATGCCTCACTACATAGTCATTCAAAATTGTGACAACGAAAAACGCCGACGTGTCCTGAGATATGGAATTATTTATTTATTGTTTTGGTCACAGACGGCCTGCAATGCTGAGATCTGACTGTTTCACTGTTTCAACGACATGCAAAATGACTTCCAAAAAAGCTTCCATTAAGGATTATTTCAAGTGGAACGTGGCGAGATGAGTGTGGGTAGAAAGACTGCAGAAAAAGTAGAAAAATTGGTTCGGAAAGTCAGATTAATCCATTTCTGATGGGGAAGAGTGTAGCAGTGAATTATGTATTTCATTTGTATAAGTGGTAATATATGTATTTCATTTTGTCATGGACTGCTTTATTTCGTTCCCATCAGCAACTGGATGATAACCTACATGTACTCAAACACACATCTAGAATAAAATCTAATTACTTCCATAGCCATACGGCACATCAGATAAACTCTCGATATTGGTCAGAAATGCAAAATAGCAAACGGGGTGGGGGTGGGGGGGTCTTGGCACTGGAAGTGAAAGTAAGTCCCACAGGCCCCACCAAATCCCAGCCGTATGGGCTTGTTCGCTCATCTAGTGCCCACCATAGTACAGCTGTGCCCCACCAATCCATAAATAAATAGCTACGCCACTGCGCAGGGTAGGGTTGTTATAGTGACGCCTGTGATTAGAGGCTCATCAGGAATATCATAAGAAAAAGAGTAGATTTTTTAGTTTAGAAAACGTAAGAAAATTGAGGTTAGCTACAAGAGCCGTGAGACCTAACGAGGTAGTTCCTGTGACCAGCAGACGTCAACGAACACTCACATAAAGGCACATAATACTATGGAAATCGCTTGGGTCCGGACGGGACCACTGAAGAACAAAACTATATAGCACATTGTGTGACCTTAAATTTTAACTGCCTCGGAAACAGTAAAATTATGCCCGTATAAGTCTGGAAAATTATTATGAAAACTTAACCAATTCAAACAAAAGCAAAATACTGAAAACTCATCATTAATGGTATTGGCTGAAACAATATTAATATCGAGAACAAAAATAATGAGCAGAGTAGCATTTCAATATGGTTGTTGCAAATAAATAGTTGACATAGAATCCTTGCAAACATTCTTTTTGCAGAGTAAGCCATTGTACATCCCAGTATGATGAAATAGGATGTCTTCATGAGTACGTGCAGCTGTCTATGTAAACACTAATTGTCGTTGTTTTAATAAGGTAGCGTGGTCCAAGTATAGATTGTTAAAGGGACATAGTCTAGGTTACATTTGCTCCCTGTAGTTACATTATGAAGCAGCAGCCTTCCTATGACAACTGTGCTAGGGAAGTGTAGAAGGGTAAAGCACGTAGCTATTGTTATAGGGTCAAACTTGCAATCAGTGATTCCACAATGACGAATATGCTGTATTATTCCTCAGGTGCCTTGGCCTTACACAGCTTCCCATTACCACACTTAAGCTTGTAGTGATGTGATATATTATTCTCCACTCGAAATAATGTACATAGATGCATAAGAACAGATACCAGGTGACCAAATGGTTGTCAGTAAATGGTTGGGAATAAATAAGGTGTGTGAAGCCAGATGGTCGCCGCGCTAGGCTTGCGGGCGGTCACTCCTCACAATACACCGGGATGCGGGTCTCGATCTCTAGTAATAACTGGAGTGTGCTTATTCACTTATTCTGTAATAAGACGCAGACAGAAAGTATACTTAATAAAAGCGGGGAGATGGAGAAAAAAATGTACACACAATGAAACACTGAAGAGTTAATCGACCGAGGTATCTACAGGCGATAAGACAAAAAAACAAAACACAAAAAAAACATAAATAAAAAAAAAAAAAAAAAAAAAAAAATTTTAAAGGAATGTACTAGGGTCGGTTAGACCTAACGTGCTAGTTCCTGTACTGAAACCATGGAGCTATAATAATGAGAGGCCATGACGTCACTTCAGTGAAGTGACGTTTAGCCGCTAGCCGTTAGCGTTAGCTCCGCCCCCCTTTGCTCAAAGACATACAGACAGTCGGACAGGACCCAAAAAAATGCTCTTCGAAGATACGTTGCGCAATCACAGACACATTACATTTTACCCATAATGGCAGGCGTGCTCTGCATTATGACTGCATCCAGAGAAACCAGGACTGATAGCTTTAAACATTTCATCGGTACGTTACAGAGATTTCGTGGCGGAAACATTGCTTAAGAGGGACTAGAAAACTTAGCTAGATCAAGAAGCGTTTTTTAGAGAATGCAGTATGCTTAGTTCTAGGAGTAATTCCAAGGAATTCACCTGTAAATTACTCTTTCATGACTTTTACCACATAAACGGGTAAGGACTGGAATGTAGGATTCTCGAGGTGTCACCAGAAATATTAGAAACATTTATTTACAAAAAAACATGAAAAAAGCCTAAACCTTGGTGACTTCAGCACGCTCTGAGTAGAATCGCCGGTGAACGATTTGTATAATTTGGCTGCCGGTAACCTCATTTGTTTTCATTATATGTTAGTCAGTTAATGTAGATGTGTTACTGTGTGTTGCCTGTAGTGACGAGCATATTGTGTGACTAGAATAAGGTAATTAAATTTACCAGGTTCTTCCCGAGTGGCCTTCCCAACCTGGAAGATTACGGCAAGGGAATCCGCTGCCACTTCAAAGGCTGTGCACACGAGCCAATATTTTCCGGCATCTTTTGGTTTATTGCTACCAAAAACATGCCCGTACTGGTGGCAAAAGGTGCGCGTGTGTAACATTGGCATCGTTTCGGCTAAGAGCATTCTCCACCAGAGTAGCTAAGATCTTATTCTTCTTCATCTAGATACTTGCCTTCTCTGGCATCTAGTAAATGTCTTCCCCTCACATTCCCTATAACCATAAAAAACCTTGCTGAATCTCTAAATCAAGTAATAGTAATAATAAACACGGCATATCATATTATTTCCCCGTTTCTATAGTAAAAACACGAGCCAGGCCTATTAATGCCTATTAAATTCAGTTTTATCAACATTTTTCCGTCATAAATATATTCAAACAACTCAAAACTTAACTATATATCTAAATTCATTACGTAAAAATTTCGGCAAGGGCGCTTAGGCCAAAACCTTGTTGCACCCGACGTGTTATAAAGAGTGATAGTAATTGGCCGAAATTCCCCTGGCGCTTCTGGTTTGACTGTTTTTGGTAGGAGTGTTGTTTCTTCACGACCCAGTCATAGGGCTGGGGGCCGCCAGCCCGAGAGAGGATCCGTTGACACACCCATAAGAGTTTGGAACTCACGAGGTCTCCGACGTCCGCGCGGTAAACCGGCCGTCCTCCCCTCAGGGCCCGGTGCCGTCCCTCTCAGGGCGCCGCCTGGACCTTCGCCAGCTCTTTTCAGAGACCGCCCCATTATGTCGGGGCCGATCTCTGTGTCGGAGCCGTTTCCGGCTTTCCTCTGGACTGGCCAGAAGTGGCCAGAACGTCGTCCCCACAGAGAACTTTCTTGACCACCCGACCTCTACTCCGGCACCATTGCGTCTGAAAGGCTGCAAACCTCCTCCTCCGGAGCCTCCTTGGGGAGGGCTCCCGATGGCCACCCGGTCTTGGTGGGCCACGGCCACGTGGGTCTTTGGGAGGGGCCCAAGCGTCCAGCTGCGCTTGGATTTCCATTGGAGTGGTCTTCGTAATCCAAGACGGTGCTTGGACGATAAAAACACGGCTGCTGCTACTATTACTACTATTACTGCTGCTACTACTACAACTACTACCAACTGCTATAAGAAAAGGTTAGGAGGTGGAGGAGGAGGAGGAGGAAGAAGGGTGGAGCATTTTGGTGTGGATGATAAATTTGTAAACACAGCTGAGAGCGTGGAAGCCTTGTGATTGGCTGAAACTTTTTGAGAAATACTATGTGATTCGCTGGCGAGGCTGTGGCTTCATTGTACTCGCTCAGCCAATCAGCTATCGAAGCCCATAGCGACACCGTAGCGCCACTGCCATATCTCGTACCAGAATCCCCCCGAGCTCCGGGGTGTAGAAATAGAGGAAGTTAGTTAAGCTAAACACCGTGCCCTTTAACTCTCTCTGAATGTCTGCCCAGGGCGGGAAGCCAGCAACAAAGGTCGTATCGCCAGCAACGGCCATCTCTCCCGACTACCGAGATAATTCTTTTCCTTACGACGGAAGCTACAAAGCCTCCTTCGGTCGGTCGTAAACGCGTGGGAAGGCGCTGACTGGCTAAGACGAGTAATGACGTCATCAATCTCATCATTAGTCACCAGCCAATGACAAACAGTTTTTAAAACTTCTCGACCAATCACGTACTCCAATCCGTACTTATTATTATAGCATACCTCTTTTCAGCTCTTCTAGGTCTTAAAGAAGGAGGTGGGCAGGAAACTGGTTCATTTAACAATCCTGCTTCAGGACGGTTTCCCGAAAAATATACGAATAAAACAAAAGTTTTAAACAAGAATAACTAACATTTTCTAGTCATTTTATAAGTGTATCTATACATGAGTATCATATCATTGTTAGCCGTACTTATTATTATAGCATACCTCATTTTCAGCTGTCCCAAGTTCTTGAGGTGCAGGGCGCTGGTTTCTATTGACTGGTTCCTGCTGACTGGTTGACTTGACTGAGTTGACAGTTCCTGCTTCATGATCTGTTCTGAAATTAAATAAAATGATTTAAAAATTTCGTCACTATAATATGTCTAAACATTAATATAATTAGCACAATCATTATTGTAAACTCTATATTATGAACATACCTCATAGGACTGTTGTCTGTATTTTTTTAGGCGGGAGGTTTCCAGAGGGCTGGGCTCCGGATCCATTTCTGGCTCCTGCTCTTGCTGTTCCGGACGGCACAGAACGGAAAGTGGGTTTTCTGAAGGAAATATCCCGCGGTCAAGCAAGCATAGATAATATATTATGTAAATGAAATTATCATCATATTATATTTTTATTTCAGAGATTACATACCTTTGCTCAGGTGAGGGCGCAAACTGTTGCTGAAGGTCAGAATTCCTTGCCCTCCAGAAGAACTTGCTAAAATGAAAAAGTTAGCATAAAAATATATTAACATGTTAAAAATATATCGATATATGCATTGGTTTTTTTTTTTGTGCAGATGTAATATACGTAATATATCTATGGTCTTCTACCTACCCTCTCTTCATTGGGAGAGTGGCGCTTCGGGGAGTCATCCTGAGCCAAGGAAGATTGTGTGGTCCTAGGAATGGGGAGAGGTGTCCATCGTGAAGTCCAATCTCTTCCAAGGACGAATGTGGGACGAGGAGGGGGAGAATCGAGATATTCTTGGGATTTATCCATTCTTCCGCCCTCACTTTTCCACCATAACCTCTCTATCTCCCTTGAGATCCGTACAAAACTCTCTTATCTTTACAGGATTTGTCGTAGTAGCGATCAGCGTGGCCAGGCGTTGTGGGCTCGCCCGCCTGTGGCATCAACAAATTCCTTGATGGGCTCCTGCTTCTTCCCCCCTCATGTACGGACACAGGACCTGCGTTATTCTGTGTGCCGTGAGCTCACTTCCGTCGGGTCAGCCCCAGGCCCTTAAGAATGTGATTTTTTCATTATATTTATTCACCGCCTCCGTTTCTTATGCAGTACCATCCCATCTTCTGGAGTTCCCCTAGAAGGGAAAACCAGAACAGTGTTCTCGGTCGCAGTTGCTGTATTAGCGTTTCTTAACTCCCACAAAATTTTCTTTATCACTTGCAGTTCTTGTGGGTGAACGCACCGAGCTGGTCCTGGAATACAAAGTATGATGAATATTTCAGAAGAATTATAAAGTCCCATACGACAGGATAATATTAAAACATCAATTGTATTTAAATAGAAATAAATTCTTACCCTGCTGCTGTTTTGTGTTTGTTTTATCCACACAACGAAGCACTCTCAGTCGTTAATGACCCGCCGGCATTTTCAATTCGCACAGAGTAACGTAGTCAACTCCTTTTATTTGTCTGAGGCTCGTGACAATAATGTACGTGATGATGGCATCACGTACATGAATTGGCCGATTAAGTCCGATCAAAGGAGCGTCCTCATTTACTTCTGTGGCCACGGATTCTATGATGGTTTCATGAAGTCTGATGATACGAACTTTTCATGTCTTCTTTTGCTCCAACTCGTTCGTGATCATATCTTGCGTTACCGTTGTCGTCTCTCATTGGTGGCCCGTGCCTGTAATACAGATAGGACAATGCTCTTAAAGTACGAATCGTATGTGAATACTATAAGCGTCTGCGACCTATAATTTCATGTTGAACAAATATTACTTTACTTACCCTTGCCAACCTTACCCGCAAGTCTCATAGTCTTCAGTCTGTCATCCAACAACGTTGACTATGCTTTATTAAAATAATTAATCAATCTATGATTTATTTATTGAGTCATATACTTTTCTCTTCGTTTTGTAGCTTAAGCCCCCGCTGTCGTGACCTCTGATGACTTCCGCACTCCGACCTCCACACATAGCCACGCTGACAGCACTATGGGCGTTGGGCCTGCTAATATGTTGTACAAGTGTGCTGAGGCTCTTACGTCGCGTGTTTTGTCTCATTGCTTGTAGTGTGTGGATACCAGTCCCCGACGTAAAGAGAAACTTGTGTTATGTCCGTCCGTAGACGAGGCGAGACCGTGTTCCCCTCTATCTGTATTTTCTTTACTGTCTTGTATGATGGTTTGACCGTATGTTTGTACTGGTTGTACACTGGGGAAGAAAATTATATATAGATATTAATATAATTAATATATCTTAAAATATTATATATAATTATTATATATTATATCGTATATTAATATAAATTATATATAATTATATATATATTATATATATTATTATATATATATTATATATATATTATATATATATATATATATTATATATAAAATATATATATATTGTCACAAACCACAGATGCAAAGTTGCCCAAAGTGGTGGCAAGCTGACACTTTACAAAACACAGATGATCGTATAGCTTTTGGAAGGAAATTTACCCAGGTTCGAGGGTGAGGGAATATAGCAAAGGGGGGTAATCTTACAAATTACTTTAATTACATATAAAACAATAACAAAAGGAGCCAGCATTAGTAATATCTAGAACAATCCCATAACCAATAACTTTAACATAATACCCAAAACACAGACTTTTGACATATACAAAAAACAAAAATATAAGAATAACCTAACGGGAGGAAATGAAGCAAAGCAATCACCACCCGTGAAAAATAACACAATACTCAACCTGGTAGGTGCTTTCTAGCCACACTCGAGGAGAGAGGAGGAGGGAGGTCGGTGCCCAGTGGAAGTCGAAGAGCCTCTCCGAAGTGAGCAAAACTAACCCTAGACATCACCTCGGATAGGGTAGGGGAGAGGAGGCGGCGTGGGGAGATGGTAACGAGCGTCTCAACAAGACTTGGAGGGAGAACTAGGTGGTTACACGCTGACTAGAGGTAACCACCCGTGCCTTGCCTACGGACCCCCGTCACGCTGACAAAAGTCGAATGTTGTGCATACACCCCACCGCCAAAGACCTCCGTAAGGCTGATGAAGGAGGTAAGAAGAGTCCAGGACGGTGAGGCGAGGGGTCCCATACCCTCACGGTTCTAGATGGGAGCACGGAGAGGGAGTCCGCAAGGACGTTATCCACCCCCTTGATGTGTGAACCGTCAAGTTGAGGGTTGAATTTGGAGGGCCCATCTGAGGATGCGTTGGTTCTGGTCTTCATGGAGTGTATGAAGGCCAGTGGGTTGTGGTCGGAGAACACCAACGTGAGCGAGGAGCGAGGTGGAGATAGCAGTCAAATTTCTGCAAGGCTGACACCAAGGCTAGTGCTTCCTTCTCAATGGTGGAGTACCCCCTCTGGTGTAGCTTCAGCTTCGCAGAGTGGTAGGCGACAGGAGAAGCACATCGGTAGAAGTGTCGGTTGGAGAAGGACCGCCCAACTCAGACTCCACTCGCATCTATTTGGAGATGAAAGGGTTGATTGAAGTGGGGGTTTCCGTACGACAGGGTGAGAGGCCAGCAGGGTCTTGAGACGGGTGAAGGACTGGTCACAGACGGAAGTCCACCGGTAGGGGACTGAGGAAAATGGTGAGGTCTGTCAGTGGTGCAGCCACAGTAGAGAAGTTGCTGCAGAACCTTCGGTAGAAGTCAGCCATCCCAAGGAATCCAGGAGCTCCTTACGAGTAGCAGGAGTGGAAAGGGCAAGGAGGGCTTCCACATTGGCCTCCTTAGGTTTCACCCTCGCCATGACCACGGTGTGGCCCAGGTAGGTCACCGAGCCCTGACCGAACGTAACTTAGCCAGGTTCAAGGTGACCCCGGCTTCCTGAAGTAAGGAGAACCAGACTCTGTAATCGGGTCAGGTGGTCTTGCCAGGTGTCAGCCACGACCACTATATCGTCCAGATAGGCGGCTGTACCCTCCAAGTCTTGTACGATTCCTGTGATCATCCTCTGGAATGTTGCAGGAGCGTTACACAAACCAAAGCTGAGTACTTTATATTGAAATAAGCCAAAGGGGGTAACAAAGGGCCCGGGAGACAATGCGGGCTCTGGGGGTGAGTAGTATCTGATAGTACCCCTTTTGGAGATCGATGGTGGTGATATACTTGGACTGACCTTTTGTACAATAATCTCATCAATGCGGGGAAGAGGGATATGAATCACGAAACGTGACTTGATGATTTTCCTATAATCGGTGCAAAACCTGAATGAGCCATCAGGTTTAGTATAAGTAACAGGGTGAAGCCCATGGTGACAAACAAAGGTTTCAGCTAGATTATTTGTTAACAGGTAATCACTTCCCTTCTCATTATTTCCTTCTTCTCTGGGTTAATTTTGTATGCACTTTGTTTAATAGTCTGGCACCGGGAAAAGCAATTCAATATCATGGTGCATAAATTTACAGGTCCCAGGAAGGTCAGCTGTAACATCAGGAAATTGTGAGAAGAGGGGGGAAAATGTCATGACTTGAGTGGAAGACAATTGAGTCATGTAATAGTAATGTTATTAGCCAGTACGAGTTCGGGGGATTTCCCATAACAGGAGGTAAATCCTCCAAAGTTGAATCACATTGTGGCTCAGGCTCAGTCAGATTTTCAGGACATGTTCAGGATTCATTCTCTCCACAACTAAAATATTGGGCTGTAAGGTCTTCTCTGTATCTCTGGAATGATAGTGTTTAATTAGGTTAACATGGACCAATTTGAGTGTTCTCCGCCTATCAGGGGTGGAAATACTAGTTACTTTACCCACCCTTCTCGACCAAGATAAGTCCCATGTACTTTACTTTCAGTGGTGATCCTAAAATGGGAAGGACAACAGAACTTTGTCTCCTGGTTTGAATACACGAATGACTGCCTTGTGCTGTTGCTTTATCATTTTTCTGCGGAAAGTAAGAAGGTTTTTGATGGCAAAAGAACGAGCATTACTAAATTGGGTTTTGAAGGTTCTGAATGTATGATTCCACAGAAACTGAGGAGGGAGTAGAATCTAACCATTTATCCTTTATGATTTTGAGAGGTCCTCAAATTTTGTCTCCCAAACAACAGCTCATACGGAGAATACCCCAGGGAACTCCTGTGGGCACTTCGTACAGCAAACAGGAGAAAGTCCAGCTGTTCATCCCAATCCAGGTCATGCTCACAGCAAAACTTTCGTAAGGCGGATTTGAGAGTCTAAATGAAAACGTTCCAGGCAACCTTGGGACTGAGGGTGGTAGGCACCGAATTTACATGAGCCGCCCCTAGTTCTTTTCGTAACTCCTGAAATATGGTACTATGAAGTTGCTCCCTTGGGTCGTCGGGATTGTTTTAGGGACACCAAATGTGGTAAAAAAATGCAGTAAGGGTTTGAGCAAGGCTTTGGAAGTAACCGTCTTGAGGGGAAAAAAGCTTCAGGATACCTGGTTGTAACGTCCATAATCGTTAACAAAAATGGTTACCTTTACGGGTTTTGGGAAGGGGGCCCACCACGTCCAGTACCACTTTCTCAAAAGGTTCAGAGGTTACAGGTATAGGATTTAGGGGGGCGGGAGGAATGACTTCATTTGGCTTTCCTGCCCCCTGACAAGTAGACATTGCTTTATGAAGGTTTTTACCTGTTTTTTTCATTCCAGGCCAAATAGAAGTTCACTAGTAATTCTTATAGGTCTTGTTAATTCCTAAGTGACCTGCCAAACCATCATGTGCCAAAATAATCAAAGAAGATCGCACAGAGTGGGGAACTACAATCTGGGGGTACTCAGCCCACGAATCAAGGTGTTTCATTTCAGGAGGTCTATATGCTCTTAAAGAACATCACCTTGGTAATAGAAACACGGAAGGGTTGTTAGATCTATAGTCTCCACAGCAACGTTTCTGATCTTAGATAAGGTGGGGTCGTCTTTTGAGATTGCACTAATTTTTCCCTTAGTTAACTTTCTTATTAGACACTCTAAAGAAGTTTCAAGAGCTTTGGTGGAGGAATGGGTCTTGAGTTTAAACTTTGAGAGCGAGTAACAGCACAGGAGGGATAAAGAGGGTTGTAAACTGAACTAGCGGGTAAGGGAGTATCAGACACCTTAAGGGTAGGAACAACTAGTTCTCCCACTAGATCGTTACCAAGTAACATTTGTACTCCAAAAAACAGGTAGAGGAGTCTCTTTTATTGCTAGCTGTACCTTTCCAACTAACAGTGGACAATTTAAATACACCCCTAGCAAGGGGATAAGCAGTAGCAGTGGAAAGATCTGTGAGCCAAAACTTTCTACCTGTCAAAGCCCGAATTTACATTTGGCAAAGCATCCTTGAAGAGGACTGACTGTGCTGCAGCTGTATCTCTCAAATAGTGATGGGAGGGCGATGGAGTGACTTTTTCTAATGACACAGACCCTTGGTGAATGAAAGGTTTAAAAAATTTTTGAGGAGCTGGGAACATTACAGGTAGAGAAGGTCTCTGAGGTTGGAAAGATTTGCTAGCAATTGGAACTCTAGTAGAAATTTTACAAAGAGGGTGTTTGCATGCACTGTGAGATGGTGTGTCCTGGTTCTTACAAAATGTACACATTATAGAAGATTATTATAGGAATAGTTATCGGGACCTCGAGATATACTACTCCTAGTACCAAAAGTATAGTCAGAGGAAGACCTAGCACCTCTGGCCGACTCTCCGTCCTCCCCAGACTGCGTACCAAGAGCGAGTATGAGTCAGCCCCTTCCGCGGCATTTTCCCAGGTGGCAACCCCTTTTTCCCCCACGTTGTCGCAGGATATTTAATGGCATCTTTTTTTTTTAATTCTAGTACAATTAAATTAATCAAAGATTGTAAGTCGTTAGTGTCTGTGGAATCCATCCATTTTTTCAGGAATCTCATCTTTTCAGTGGCAAATTCCATAAAAGTTTGTGAAAAAAGAAATTTTAAACATACTGCGAAACTTTTGCCTATAAGCCTCTGGGGTAATCTCATAAGCCTTGATAATACTGTCCTTCACGAATGGGATAATTCTCGAAATGCTCCAAGGTGTTGAATACCCTTTGAGCCTTACCAGTGAGTTTTGGGAACAAAGATAGTGAGCCACTGACCTTCAGGCCAGTATTCACCCTAGCAAGACTTTCAAAAGAGCGAAAATAAAACCCTCTACGTCCCTCTCATCAAAAAACGGGAGGAGAATAGTTGCTTCAGAGGGTTTGAACTTGATTTTGGCCTTTTGCTGGCTTTCCGCATTTGTAATTCTTTTCCTTTCATTTCAAGATCTTGTTTCGCCTGTACTTCTTTTATTTCAACTTCGCGGAGTCTTACTTCTGTATCCATCTCTAATTGTTGTTTAAAATTTCTGTCTTGAAGTTTTTTCCTCCCTCTCTAGTTTTTGTTTAGCTTTGTCTCTCCTCCATCTCAAATTTTACTTGAGCTGTCTGTCTTGAAGTTTTCCTCCATCTCTAGTTTTTGTTTAGCTAGTCTCTCCTCCATCTCAAATTTTACTTGAGCTTGTCTGTCTTCCATCTCCAGGGCGCTTAGTTGTATGTCATAATCGAATTTTTACTGCTGTGGAGTACGTGGTTCAATGAATGCTTCCCTAGGGGCTAGTGTCTCCTTAGCAGGAGTTTCCTTTTCCACCTCAGGAAGAGTCATCTGAAGGTCAAATTGGGAAAGAAGCGAACTTTTGGGAGTTTGATCCCCAGAAGAGGTCAAGGCGTCAAAGCATCTATGCGTCTGGGGGAAGAACTTCTAAGTTTACTAATCCTTCAACCACTACGTTCTTATTACTTCTTTTCTAGCCCTGGGATTGAATGGTATTTTATAATAGGATGCAAAAGGATATCCAATCCTGTTTGCGTAAGTTTGTCAGAGCTCTACTTTAGGGTCATGACTAAAAGCTTCTAAATCAAACTCAGACATGTTGAATAGTAAAGAGCTTATCCAACTTGGAGAAAAAAATAAACAATGAAAAGGTTTGGGAGTGATCAGCAACGGCTGTTGCCTAAGGATACGATCGCAGAACCATTAGCGAGTTTGTGAGGCTAGAGTGACTCAAAGGACACTTGATTAAGAGTCATAGGATACTTGATAAGATACTTGAGATACTGTTTTTTTGAAACTCACTAGAATAAAATGATTTGTTCTTGGCGAATCGTATGGATACTTTTAGAAAATGAAGGGCACAGAGTTTAAAGAGTCAAAACATCGTTCGCATGGCATGACAATTAGATCCAGAAACGAGCTATGATTGAATAGATAGCGTAGTTCGACGGCATATACAAAAAAGATCCCGGATAAACGACGCGGGCGTTCGTACGGCATAAAAGCAAAAAAGATCCGGATATAAACAACGCTATGAGATAAGACTACTACACTACTGCCTATGTATATAATCCTATAGACACTCTTTCCAAAAAGCACAAGATTCAGAAAAAAAAGGAGGCTGAGCACAAAACACTAAATCCACACAAAATATCAATAGATGCCAATAAAGTCCCTAAACACAACACAATAATAAGCTAAAAACGAAAATTTTATCACTCAAAACAAAAAAACTGGCTGTAAAAAGGGAAGTAGTGCAAATTAAGGGGGGGGTGTAAGTAATTGACCTTTTACGATAACTACGGATCCCGGTCACGGCACCATTAAAATGTCACAAACCACAGATGCAAAGTTGCCCCAAAGTGGTGGCAAGCTGACACTTTACAAAACACAGATGATCGTATAGTTTTGAAGGAAATTTACCCAGGTTCGAGGTGAGGGAATATAGCAAAGGGGGAGGTAATCTTACAAATTACTTTAATTTTCATATAACACAATAACAAAAGGAGCCAGCATTAGTAAAAATTTAGAACAATCCCATAACCAAAAACTTTAACATAATACCCAAAACACAGACTTTTGACTATACAAATACACAAAATATAAGAATAACCAACTGAGGAAATGAAGCAAAGCAATCACCACCCGTGAAAAATAACACAATACTCAACCTTGGTTTGGTGCTTCTCTAGCCACACTCGAGGAGAGAGGAGGAGGGAGGTCGGTGCCCAGTGGAAGTCGAAAAGCCTCCCTGAAGTGAGCAAAACTAACCCTAGACATCACCTCGGATAGGGTAGGGGAGAGGAGGCGGCGTGGGGAGAGTGGTAACGAGGGGTCTCACAAGACTTGGAGGGAGAACTAGGTGGTTACACGCTGACTAGAGGTAACCACCCGTGCCTTGCCTTTCGTGGACCCCCGTCACGCTGACAAAAGTCGAATGTTGTGCATTACAATATATATAATTGTTTATATATATACAATTTTACATATGATTCCCTATTTGATAATAAAAAAAATTTGGGATGCTTACACGGCGTTCGGGGAATAAGTTTATGAACTTTTTTTAAATGACTTAATTCTAACTATAACTTGTCGCAGATGCTGCCCGCGGTAACTAGTTTTTTTCCCTTTTATTTTCTTCTGGGAGGCCCAGGGGGAGGGGTTGGTCGTCAGCTGCTTTGACAAGAGTCATACATTTTGGCAGCTCCTCCTTTTTGATTGTATGGCTTTGAACAAGATGCCGTGACAAATTCCTTGCACGGCCGGCGCACCCTGCCACGGGACATAGCTTGCTTAAATTGCATAAACAAAAAATATTAATAATGCATAAATTTTACAATCATGCAGATTTAAAATGTAATGTTTAATTAATATACAAAACATAATACATATAACGATCATGTTACTAACCCAGTTAAAGAAGTTCTCTCCATACGAGGGACGTTGCCCTCTCTGTGCAGCTGGGCCATTTTTCGTCCCAAAATTTCCTGGAAATCAAGCTCTTTCTCTTTTTTTCTGCAACTAAGTTCTCAATATGCCTATTATACTTTTTTCGCACCTCTTTTGGAAGGGTTTTATTTCATATCAGCAGTTCTGCTCAGTGCCAAACCGTGGCGGCTGGCTCCCCTTTTCTTTTTTTGTAAAGACGCATGATGATATTTTTTGTTTTCATGCATTGATCATCTACAAGGAAAATACAGATATGTTAATTAAGCAAATACTGTTAATATTTCTTTGCTTACCCTGCATGTTGAATAAACAAAAATTAGCACAATATAGAGAGCGAAGAAGAAGAAAAAGCATATATCAAGCAATACTTTATAAAGCTTACATACCAGTGTAATGTTCAGCCTCGCTCATCAAAAGCAGCTGCGCGATACTGTTTGCCGGGTTATCTTCCTCTTCCTCCTCCTCGTGCTGTTCTTCGTCTTTGTCCTCCTCGTCCTCTTCCTCCTCGTGCTGTTGTTCCTCCTGCTGTTCTTCGTCTTTCTCCTCCTCGTCCTCTTCCTCCCGACTTTGACACTCGCACATATGTTGGGTCCCCGCAGGAGTCCTTGAAAATGAAAGCTAGTTGTAAATTTCATAATAGTTCAAAATTACACTTAAATAAGAATTTCAACGACTTCAAGATACTTACACTGGATAAGCCAGCTGGTTCATCCTCCTCGTGTTTCCGTCTGTACCTGTGCCCTTGATCTTGCCTCCTTGGCAGCACGGCGGGTACTCTTCAGGACTTGATCTTGAGGCATATTTAAAGCCTCTTCAAAACATTTGTCGTGCTCAATCAGTGACAGCTGTCTCAGCGCCTTGGCCCTTGATCGCCTTATTTGTTTCAGCTTGGCCTTGGACGGTCCTTGCTGTATTTTCATGCTGAAGACATCATCTTCCACCTGTGATGAAGCTTCCTTCTGCAACCCAGATGTGGTTGCTTCAGGGCTTGTGGGTGAATAACACACACACGCACACACACACAAACACACACACACACGCACACACATACAAACACACACACACACACACACACACAGAAAAACCTAATATTGTTATTGATTCCTGTACTTACATAATTGTAGCTATCAGGAATCTCGTCAACGACCTGGTATACTGATAACACCCTGCTATAATCCACGAAGAATCTTGCCAACGACCAATATACAGGAAGATTAATCACTCCAAACATGGGATTAATCACTCAAAACATGGGTTTTTTTTAGTGCAGATGTAATATACGTAATATAATCTATGGACATCTACGTACCTCTCCATGGGGAGAAGTGGCGCTCGGAGAGTCCATCCGGCCCAAGGGAGATTGTGTGGTCCTAGGAAGGGGAGAGGTGTCCATCGTGAAGTCCATCCCTTCCAAGGACGATTGTGGGGACAGAGGAGGGGGAGAATCGAGATTTTCTTGGGAATTTATCCATTCTTCCACCCTCCTTTCCCCCATAACCTCTGTAATCTCCCTTGAGATCCGTACAAACTCTCTATCTTTACAGGATTTGTCGTAGTAGCGATCAGCCGTGGCCAGGCTGTGGCTCGCCGCCTGTGCAATCAACAAATTCCTTGATGGCTCCTGCTTCTCCCCCCTCAGTACGGACACCAGGACCTGCCTCGTGTACCGTGAGCTCACTTCCGTCGGATCAGCCCCAGCCCTCAAGAATGATTTTTTCATTATTTTATTCACCGCCTCCGTTCTTATGCAGTTACAACACCCGTCTTCTGGAGTTCCCCTTGAAGGGAAAACCAGACAGTGTCTCGGTCGCAGTCGCTTATAGCGTTTCTATACACCCCCACAAAATTCTTTATCACTTGCAATTCTTGTTGGGTGAACGCCACCCGAGCTGGTCCTGGAATACAAAGTATGATGAATATTTCAGAAGAATATAAGTCCATGACCAGGATAATATGAAACATTGTTTAATAGAAAATAAATTCTTACCCTGCTGCATTGTTTTGTGTTGTTTTATCAACACAACGTAAGTCAGCTCTCCGTCGTTAATGACCCGCCGGGCATTTTTCAATTAGCACAGAGTAAACCGAGTCACAGCTCCTTTGATCGTCTGAGGCTGGTGACAATAATGTACGTGATGATGGCATCACGTACATGAATTGCCCGATTACAGTCGATCAAAGGAGCGTCCTCATTTACTTATGTGGCCCCGACGGATTCTATGATGGTTTTCATGAAGTCTGATGTTACGAACTTTTCTATGTTCTTCTTTTTCTCCAGCTCTTCGGTGGTCATATCTTGCGTTACCGTGGTCGTCATCTCATTGGTGGCCCGTGCTGTAATACAAATAGGACAATGCTCTTAAAGTACATAAGCGTATGTGAATACTATAAGCGTATGTGACTATAATATTCATGTTAGAACAAAATAATTACTTTACTTACCCTTGCCCAAACCCTTTCACGCAAGTCTCATAGTCTTCAGTCTGTCATCAGCAACGTTGACTATGCCTTTATTAAAATATTAATAATCTATGAATTTATTTATTGAGTCATAGTACTTTCTCCGTTTGCGGAGCTAAGGCCCCGCTGTCGAGGAACTCTGATGACTTCGACGCCACCTCCACACATAGCCCCGCTGACAGCACTATAGGCGTTGGGCCTGCAATATGTTGTATAAGTGTGCTGAGGCGTCTTACGTCGCGTGTTGTTGTCTCATTGTCATTGCTTGTAGTGTGGGATAGCCAGTCCCCGACAGTAACGATAAACTTTGTTATGTCGTCCGTAGACGAGGCGAGAACTGTTTCCCCCCCTATCTTGATTTTCTTTACTTTCTTGTCTACTTGTATGTTGGTTGACGTATGTTTGTACTGGTTGTACACTGGGGAAGAAAATTAATATATATTTATTAATAAGTATATATATATATATATATATATATATATATATATATGTATATATATATATATATATATATATATATATATATATATATATATATATATATATAATTGTTTATATATATATATATATATATATATATATATATATATATATATATATATATATAATTGTTTATATATATATAATTGTTTATATATATATAATTGTTTATATATATATATATATATATATAATTGTTTTATATATATATATATATATATAATTGTTTATATATATATAATATATATATATATAATTGTTTACATAAATTCTGAGGGCCTCAGAACCAGAAGGGCGCAAACGCCACTTTTTTATAAATGAGTAAATCGCTCCTAAAGTTTTTCAATGCATTTGAGGTCATAACTCTGCTTCTAATAAAGATATCATTTTCAAACATGTTTCATGTGAAAGGTATGGTCAATGTCATTAGGTACAACGAAAATAAATAAAATTGTATGGTGCAATTATGATTTATTAAAATAATGGTATACCCCCCACTGTCTCCCAGGTTTAATAAGGATCAACAGGTAGATACAAAAAGGTAATGGAGGCACAGGTAATGATGTATAATGGCAAAAAAAAAACCTACAAACATAACAGTATCATTGTGACATTAATAAATACTCCACTCACTCCCTGACTCCAACCTTGGGGGTTACTCCGTTAGAGGTGACCTCATCAACACTAGAAAAAAAAACGAAAAAAAAAACGATATAATAATGATAATAATCTATCAGATCTATCCCCACTTTTTCTCAAAAAAATAATATAATAATAATAGTAATAATAATAATAATAATAATAATACTAATAATACTAATAATACTAATAATAAGTTAGACAATGCAATAGTGGAGAATAATATTATTAAGAATGGAATAGAAAGGTTAGTTTTGAATAAAGAAGAAAGGAATGGAAACTAATCATTTATTATAGTGTTAAGAATAAAGAATTAGGAATGAGGAAGAATGAATTAAAGAGACCAACACTCACCAAAATGTGAATGTACAAGAAGCTTGGAGACGTAGGAGAGAAGACGTGTGTTAAGAATAAAGAATTATTAGGAATGAGGAAGAATTAATTAAAGAGACCAACACTCACCAAAATGTGAATGTACAAGAAGCTTGGAGACGTAGGAGAGAAGACGTGTGTTAAGAATAAAGAATTATTAGGAATGAGGAAGAATTAATTAAAGAGACCAACACTCACCAAAATGTGAATGTACAAGAAGCTTGGAGACGTAGGAGAGAAGACGTGTGTTAAGAATAAAGAATTATTAGGAATGAGGAAGAATTAATTAAAGAGACCAACACTCACCAAAATGTGAATGTACAAGAAGCTTGGAGACGTAGGAGAGAAGACGTCTATGGTGCATCCTCGACATAATGCATCAGGTGGTCATCAGGGTCATCAGGGTCATCAGAGTCTTCATCCCCATCACCCCGTGCACCACGACGCTGTAGAGCCAGCTGGTGATCGAGGATGTCCTGTAATACTGCTGGTTCCTCACAGAAATGTAGGGCAATAGTTGGGTGATGTGGTCGACCTTCTCTGGCTTCAACTTAATGGGGCCACTGTACTTGGGAGGGAGGGCCACCGAACTTAGGTCGAAGTCCTTGCGGGTACAAACATAGGTGGAAGCCCTGCGCCCCTTGATTAGACTTACACGGTGGACAGGTAGGTTTGACTTGTAACCTTCGCAGAGGCCATAACCCTCCCTGTACCTGAAGGTGTAGCTGATGACTTTCGCCACTGAAAAGTTTAGATTGGGGTTTGTTCTCTTGGTGATGAGTTTCTGCAGTACATCGAAATCGAGGAAGTCAGGGTCTTCATCTCTACGACTTCGAATTGCTTCTGGATGGCGTTATGAATGAGCAACATGTATTCCTGTTTCTTTTCGATGGTGTCCTTTCTTCGTAGCTTGGTTTCGATGTTGCCGAAGTGCCTATCGCAAGGCATGTAGGAGTGGCCAGGAACTAAGTAAAAGTGTTCAATGTGCATGAAGGTTTTGTTGTGAATGAGACGTAGCAGCATTAAACTAAGATTGACGTTTTATTCTGACCGGCACAGTTGTCTGACAAAAGAAATAGGCTATCCATTTCCACCTTGTGATTGATGTTGATGTATTTCAAGAGGCAACTTGTTATCTCAACACTCCACGTTTTCCCGTAACCTCGTCCCACACAAACATAGTGGAATTATTAGATCTTAAGTCGGTAACACAGAAATTATAAGTCCACATTTTTCTTTTGTAGTACGCCGATCCGTGGGAGAGCTTGGGAGTTGGCAGTGTTTGCTGAAGGTCAAAACATAGTGCCATAACTTCGGGATGGTCATACTTTCCCCCTTTAAACTGACTGATGAGCTCCTGCCCCTCCCTAGCAAGCGCCAGGTGCTCCTCCAACGCTTGACGAATCTCAGCCACTTCCCCCTGATGACCCCCTTCACGCTCCTTTAAGGCAATCTGATTGTTAAATAAATCACAGTCGGAGCATGTGTCGGTACGCACAGGTGCAAAACCAATATTAAACTTTATATTTACCGCTTGTCTGTGAAAGCATGCAGTTGCTTTTCCTCATTCGGGTAATTTTCATCCATCCACTCTTGGTATAACTCGTATAGTTTCACCATGTTCAGTTCACTTGAGAGGTATTTTCGGTGTGGAGATTTAGCACGAGTATAATGTGAAGAAACTTTAGGGATAAGAGAAAGGTGCTCATCAATTTGATTGCGAAGACGATCACTTTTTTTGTTTGCTGGTGAATGTTTACCTCTACGATCAGGCTCTGCAGTGCCTGAGAGAGTTTTCTTGGTCATAGCCACTCGAATTCGCTTTTCAATTATTGCAAAAATGGATTTAAAGGCACCCATACACACGTTATGAGGTACGTTATCATACGACACTGTGTACCTACGACTTTGAGAGCGAGCAGGGGGGTTGTCACCAAGAGGCTTTCGGCGGCGTTTAACAGGGTTGGAGATGATGAGGGACTGGAGATAGGCTGTCTGCTTGTCATAATCGGCTAAGCCATAGTAGCTGCTAAACAACTCTTCAATTACTGGCATTGTGAGTCTATCAAAACAACCATCACGACAGGGAGGCCCTATACGGCGAGCACTGACTGGATTACCTGTCGAGCGGCTGGTGTAAGCTTGCCCTGCATCCCGGTTCAGTTTAACACTGTTTTTCTTCCACTCCACTTCATTTCGCACTCTTTTCCGGCCTCTCGACGGTCCAGGTTCATTGGCCGTATTGCTGTCAATGTCACTCATTGTTCTATCGTCTATAAAGGCTTGTAAAATGGTAAAAACACAGGAGATTCACAGGAATAGATCCGTTTTAGGCGCCAAAAGACTGTAAACAAAGCGGCAGCCAAAGGTGGGCAAGGTAGCTGCGCTATGATTCGCTACTCACAAGCCAGGCTTAGGGGAGAAACGCTCCCCATTGGCTGTGCTCTCGCTAGACGCTACGGGTCCCGCGCTCCCATTGGCTGCTCCGCTGGCTGGGATCTCCGCCCTTCTGGCCGCCACCGCCCACATCTTCCAACGCATGAGGATACAGCACCAGGGGATTTCTGAGCTGTAAGGCTCAAAGTCACGTATGTTTCAAGGGAAAAATAGACCATCAGGATGAGAGAAAACAGTGTTGCCAGTTGGTTGGAAAGGCAAAGGAAGGGTTGCCAATGCTGAATCTGGCTCTAACTCGATTTTGGCTGGGGTGGCGTTCCCGCCCTTCTGGTTTTGAGGCCCTCTAAATTATATATAATTGTTTATATATATATATAATTGTTTACATATATATAATTGTTTACATATATATAATTGTTTATATATATATATAATTGTTTATATATATATATAATTGTTTATATATATATACAATTTTACATATGATTTATATTTGATAATAAAAAAATAGGTATGCTTACACGGCGTCCGGGGA
Organism: Chionoecetes opilio; assembly: GCA_016584305.1. Lineage (NCBI taxonomy): Eukaryota > Metazoa > Arthropoda > Malacostraca > Decapoda > Majidae > Chionoecetes > Chionoecetes opilio. Next base: position 86,481 of record JACEEZ010021848.1, on the reverse strand, counting down.
ATAAGTTTATGAACTTTTTTCAAATGACTGTTAATTCTAACTATAACTTTGTCGCAGATGCTGCAGCGGTAACTAGTTTTTTTCCTTATATTTTCTTCTGGGAGGCCCAGGGGGAGGGGTTGGTCGTCAGCTGCTTTGACAAGAGTCATACATTTTGGCAGCTCCTCCTTTTTGATTGTATGGCTTGGAACAAGATGCCGTGACAAATTCCTTGCACGGCCGGCGCACCCTGCCACGGGACATAGCTTGCTGAAATTGCATAAACAAAAAATATTAATAATGCATAATTTTTTTAATTTAACAATCATGCAAATTTAAAATGATATGTTTAATTAATATACAAAACATAATACATATAACGATTATGTTACTAGCCCAGTTAAAGAAGTTCTCTCCATACGAGGGACGTTGCCCTCTCTGTGCAGCTGGGCCATTCTCGTCCAATATTGCCTGGACTCAAGCTCTTTCTCTTTTTTTTCTGCAACTAAGTTCTCAATATGCCTATTATACTTTTCTCGCACCTCTTGAGGAAGTTGTATTCTCATATCAGCAGTTCTGCTCAGTGCCAAACCGTGGCGGCTGGCTCCTTTTCTTTTTTTGTAAAGACGCATGATGATGTTTTTTGTTTTCATGCATTGATCATCTACAAGGAAAATACATTGATTGATTGATTATAGTTTTAAGGCGCCGCAACTGCGGATATGTTAATTAAGCAAATACTGTTAATGTTTCTTTTCCTACCCTGCATGTTGAATAAACAAAAATTAGCACAATATAGAGAGCGAAGAAGAAGAAAAAGCATATATCAAACAATACTTTATAAAGCTTACATACCAGTGTAAAGTTCAGCCTCGCTCATCAAAGGCAGCTGCGCGATACTGTTTGCCGGGTTATCTTCCTCTTCCTCCTCCTCGTGTTGTTCTTCGTCTTTGTCCTCCTCGTCCTCTCCCTTCTCCTCGTGCTGTTGTTCCTCCTGCTGTTTCTCCTGCTGTTCTTCGTCTTTCTACTCCTCGTCCTCTTCTTGCGAGCTTGACACTCGCACATATGTTGGGTCCCCGCAGGAGTCCTTGAAAATGAAAGCTAGTTGTAAATTTCATAATAGTTCAAAATTACACTTAAATAAGAATTTCAACGACATTAATATACTTACACTGGATAAGCCAGCTGGTTCATCCTCCTCGTGTCTCTCCGTATGTACCTGTGCCCTTGATCTTGCCTCCTTGGCAGCACGGCGGGTACTCTTCAGGACTTGATCTTGAGGCATATTTAAAGCCTCTTCAAAACATTTGTCTTGCTCAATCAGTGACAGCTGTCTCAGCGCCTTGGCCCTTGATCGCCTTATTTGTTTCAGCTTGGCCTTGGACGGTCCTTGCTGTATTTTCATGCTGAAGACATCATCTTCCACCTGTGATGAAGCTTCCTTCTGCAACCCAGATGTGGTTGCTTCAGGGTTTGTGGGTGAATAACACACACACACACGCACACACACACAAACACACACACACACACACGCACACACACACAGAAAAACCTAATATTGTTATTGATTCCTGTACTTACATAATTGTAGCTATCAGGAATCTCGTCAACGACCTGGTATACTGATAACACGCTGCTATAATCCACGAGGAATCTTGCCAACGACCAATATACTGGAAGATTAATCACTCCGATGATACACCAAGACTGACTGACTGTTAAGCATATGAGTACCTATATTTATAAGCATAAATAGCCGGAACCGGAAGCCGTAAGGGAAGGAGCTACGGATTTACGACCTGTATGCTTTCTGTATGTTTCATGTCAGAGTACAAGTATGTCTCCTGTGAGTGTACACACACACACACACACACACACACACACACACACACACACACACAGACACAAATACTACTACTACTACTACTACTACAACTACTACTACAAGTACTACTAATATGACCAATATTACTACCACAGCGCGATGGTCAGGTTGATAACGTGACGGACTGCTATTCTATGGGTAGGCGGTTCGAACCCTCGTTCTCCCGGAATTTTTTCAGTTTACTTGACAAATTCGAGCGATTACTGTCCCCCTTGAGCAAGGGGATGGGGGTGTGTGAGGTCCCTTTTATTGGCCAAAAATCGGTACTAATGAGCTCCAAGCTCGCACTGAGAGTGTTAAAACTGGCGATCGCGAGCCAGCTCGCGTGGACAAGACCGTGGGTGAAAGAGTACTACTACTACTACTACTTTTTCTGCTACTATTACTACTACTACTACTACAACTACAACTACTACTACTACAATTTCAGTGATATTACTATTATTATTAGTTTAGCGAAGCATCCCGCTTTAAGCGCGTCAACTTGCTGTTACATTTGTTGTAGTTACAGTTTGCATTACGTGATTACGTGGCAATTGCATTTTAAAAACATTAGCATTTCTAACATCTTCGATGACAGCTGCGAACGGTGGGGGTGCATGATGATACCGCACCTGCTAAAGATGCGCTCCACTGGAGCGCTCGTTGCTGGGACGGAGAGGACCTTCATAGGAAGCATGAAGGCAAGTGGACAGCGCTCTTGAGAAGCAAGCCAAAAGGAGATAGGATCAGCGTGGCTTCCAGACTTGCACTCTGTCTTTAAGTACCGGTTAAACAGGGCCCGCGTGCTCTCCTTCTCCGCGCTCTTCGAACGCTTCCTAATTGTCCGGTACTTGGCTAGCAGACGAGGCATCTTACGACGTAGTGGCTTTCCATTCGCATCTTCCTCACTAGGGGCTATATTCAAGAACTTGTCTCCACCCGTTGCATCGCGGGGCGGTATACAAGAATCAAAAGAGGTAACACAACGGGTGGAGATTTGAGTCAGCTGATTCGCACCATGCAGATCCCACCTTCATCTCGCTGTGCACTTATTCCATCCTATTTCTTCCCAGACCATTACAGGTCAGTTTTCAACACAACCGAGAGTAACATGCATACCTTGTGAATGCACACGTGTCATAATAAAGGTAAAATTAAGTGCAGGAGGCCTTATATTACTGTGAGAAGTGGTGACGAAGGAGAGCGGTGGTGGTGGTGGTGGTCCGCCATATTGCTTTTTGGCGGCTGGCCACATGTTCTTGGGATGGGATGTACGTACATCCCGTCCCACAGGGATGTACGTACATCCCGTCCCAAGCCCACTCAGGCCCATTTTTTCTTCCTCAAGGCCTCAGATAAGTGGCGAACACTAACAAAGCTATTATTTTAATGGCAGAAATGATAAATTAGGCTAGTAAAAGGAATTAGATAGGTGTAAAACAGTCAAAATACTGATAAAGCTTTGGACTCGCTTGTGTTGGTACGACTGCTTTTGCAGCCACTGCTTGTGTTGGTACGACTGTCAAATATCCACCGATCGGGCATTTCTTGTAGATGCCACCAGTGGAGGTACGACGGTGGAGAATCTCCACCGGCCGGGATTTGACGAGCATTCTTGAATATAGCCCTAGATGTCCCTGTGCTCCATGCCGTCTCTTGCTCTCCTTCCTCATAATGTGATCCAATGAGTATTCCTCACTGTCCGTGCCCGACGTCCTATGTCACTACCAGACAGAGTTGCCAGGTCCTGCCAATTGTTGTATTTCTTGCCAGAAATTACTCAACAAATTTTGAAATTTTCCAGAAATATCGTCAATTGAATTTCATTTTCTTATGATGAAAAATTGAAAATGCCAAAAAAGTAAAATGTGAATGCCAGAAATATATTTTATGGTTAGTGCACCTGGCAACCTTGCTGCCAGATGTGCTCGATGTAACGACTAACGAGCTCTGGTAGAAGGGGGGTAAGGGTAACGTATACGGGAGGAAATATATTTACAAAATTTGATATGTGAACAACAGAACATCTAGGTCAAATATTTCTGATTTCATTGCTTCGTTGGCATGAAGAAACAAACATAGAAAAATAGCAATTTTTGTGGTAACGTTTTCCAAGCCATCTAGCTAAACCTGTGGTGTACGTGTATCAAGGGTGCGGGATTGCATAGGCCTACACATATATGAAATACACGGAGGTGAACAGAGCTGCAAACATGCGTGCGTGCAAACGGAGATTATCACTGCGAGAATGGCCACGTCATGCATGTTCTCTCGACTCACACGCACTCTTATCAGTGCTCGCAGGGCTCAGCTCATGCATCATCACCGTAGAGCTAGTCAGGCAGTATCTATAGACAGTACAACGCTGTGTGGTGCACCGTGAATCGAAGCAGCCATGATTTTTCTCCGTGTATGATAATCAATTCCGACCTTCCCTACGCCGCGATGTACTTTTTAAGGACCAGGTCTCGACCTGGTTTCGAGCCAAACTCCGCGACCAGAAGCTTCGAGACCAAGATCAAGACCAAGACCACATCAAACAAGACCAGGACTACATCAAACTGGTCTCGAGACCAAGACCAGTTTCGATACTTACAACACTGGTACCGGCATCCTTGTTTACATTTTGGAGCAGCCGACGTCACGCAAGACTTGTACGAACTACACATTTCAGTTAAATAAAGAAAAATTACCAATCTTGGGTGGTCAAGAGATGCTGTAGCATCTCTATGTGATATGTTTAGGGAAAATAAGTGCTGTATATAGGGAATATAGCTGTATAATTTTGTATAGTAATAGTAATATGGTGTATGTAGGTGAGAGGAGAAAAATAAAGATGAGAGAAGGAAAATAAAGTGTTTGGTAGGATAAAGAAATAGGTTTTTAACTCTATATATACAAGACACGTGTATGATATGATACATGCGTGTAATTAGGTTTATTTAACGTATGATTTAGATATATAGTTAAGGTTTGAGTTGTTGATGAGAAGTTATGACGGAAAATGTTGATAAAAACTGAAATTTAATAGGCTGCTCGTGTTTTTACTATAGAAACGGGAATAATATGATATGAGTGTTATTATTACTTGATTTAGGAATTCAAGCAAGGTTTATTTATGGTTATGAAGGGAATGTGAAGAGGGAAGGACATTTTATAGATGCCAGTAGAAGCAGAGTAGCTAAGATACAAGAATAAAATCTTAGCTACTCTGGTAGGAAGATGGTCGTAGCCGAAAAGCCGTGTGACAACACGCGCACCTTTTGCCACCAGTACGGGCATGTTTTGGTAGCAATAAACCAAAAGATGCCGGAAAATATTGCTCGTGTGACACGGCTTTAAGTGGCAGCGGATTCCTTGCCCGTAATCTTCCAGGTTGGGAAGCCCACTCGGTAAGAAACCTAGTAAAATATAATTACCTATATAGTCACACAATATGCTCGTCACTACAGGCAACACACAGTACACATCTAACAATAACTGACTAACACTAATAATGAAATACAAATGAGGTTACCGGCAGCCAAATTAGTACAAATCGTTCACGGCAACTCAGAAGCGTGCTGAAGTCACCAAGGTTTAGGCTTTTTTCATGTTTTTTGGAAATAAATATGTGTTCATAATATTTCTGGTGACACATCAAGAATCCTACATTCCAGTCATATGACTCGTTTATGGGTAAAAGTCATGAAAGAGGAATTACAGGTGAATTCCTTGGAATTACTCCTATAACAAGCATCTGCATTCTCTTAAAACGCTCCTGATCTAGCTAGGTTTTCTAGTCTCTTAAGCAATGGTCCGCCACGAAATCTCTGTAACGTACCGATGAAATGTTAAGCTATCATTCCTGGTTCTCTGGATGCAGTCATATGCAGAGCAAGCCTGCATGATGGTAAAATGTAGATGTCTGTGAGTGGCGCGCGTATCTTCCGAAGAGCATTGTTTTGGGTCACTGTCCGACTGTCTGTATGTCTTTGAGCAAAGGGGCGGAGCCAGAGCTAACGTCACTTCACTGAAGTGACGTCATGGCCTCTCATTATTATAGCTCCATGGTGTTAAAAATAAAGATGAGAGAAGGCTGTGAGAGATGGCTACGAGTTGTGTGTTGGTCCCCATGGCTCCGGTACCAGAAACACCAACAGTTCTCTGCTTCTGAACTTTGCAAGGTCCAGAAGGTTGAGAATTGCAGGTTCTTGGTATCAGAGACCAGAGCTGCACCGCTGGACATGGTATAGTAATGCCGGAGGGGTAGCTAAGGAGATCGACCACATCCTCGTTAGTACTCGTTGGAGGACTCTCCAGAACTGCAGGGTTTACCGGAGTGCTGAGTTCTTAGGAACATATCACAGACTTGTTGTTGCTACACTTGAGCTTCATGTCAAGTCCAGAAGAATCTCAAGAGGTAACCATACTGTGTTTCATCTTGAGAAACTGAAGGACTTGACATGTGCTCATGAGTATGCGGTGGCAGTCTCAAATCGGTTTGATGTGCTCGGTGCTCTCGGGGATCCTGTAGAACTGTGGGATACCTTCAAACGTGAAACTCTACAGGCTGCCAAGGAGTGTATTGGGGAGCGCCCGAGGTCAAGGCGTGGTTTTGTCTCGACGGAGACGCTGGAGAAAATCGAGGAGAGTCGCGCTGCCAGGCTGGCTGGGAACCGGGACCAGCACAGGGCTCTGTCACGCCGGACTAGAACCCTCCTGAGGAGAGACAAGGAGAGGTATGTCAGGAGTCTCGCTGAGGATGTCGAGGGTCATTTGAACGCTAATGACCTCCGACCCGCCTACCGAGCCCTGAAGAAGCTTCGTTCCAAGTCTCCTTCTCGGGCGAGTGCTATTCGAACAGCAGATGGGCGCCTGGTGTCGGACATGGATGGGCAGATGGCTCGTTGGGCTGAGTACTTTGGGCAGTTGTTCACGGTGGACCCTCCAACTGAGCAGCTTCATACCACTGGGTTACAGGCGGTGGATGCCGATCCTCCCATTGACGAAACCGCACCCTCTCTTGACGAAGTCAGAGAGGCTGTAGCAAAGTTGAAGGGTGGAAAGGCAGCTGGTGTTTGTAATATTAGTGCGGAGCTCCTCAAAGCTGGGGGTGAGGCCATGATCCGTGGTTGCATGCTGTCCTGACTGCCGTGTGGCAATCAGGTACCATTCCTCCTGACTGGAAAAGGGGGCTGGTCGTCCCTATCTGGAAAGGGAAAGGGGACCGTCAGGACTGCAACAATTACCGCGGTATTACACTGCTCAGCGTACTAGGCAAGGTGCTTGCCTATCTATTGCTGACACGAATTCCCAGTCATCTGGTGAAGCATCAGAGACCTCAGCAGTCTGGGTTCAGCCTGGTAAGTCAACACGGACCGTATCCTAGCGCTTCGTGTCCTGGTGGAACGCCGACGTGAGTTTCGACAAGGGGATGCTTGCAGCCTATGTTGATCTCAAGAAGGCGTTTGACTCAGTGCATCGTGAGTCACTCTGGGATCTTCTGCGACTTCGAGGGATTCCTGCAAGGACTATGTGTTTGATAACTGGTCTGTATTCTGGGACTGAGAGTGCTGTGAAGTGTGGGGCAGGTGTATCCAGCTTCTTTCCTGTGAATACAGGAGTGAGGCAGGGGTGCGTCCTTGCCCCATCACTTTTCAACGCTTGTATGGACTGGGTATTGGACAAGGTTGTAGATCAAAGTGATTGTGGAGCATCCGTCGGCAACACCAAGATCACTGATCTTGTTTTTGCCAATGATGCAGTAATCTTTGCTGAGTCGCTGGAGGTCCTGGTGGTGGCTCTCGAGGGCGCTGCACGAGGAGGCAAAGCCTTTGGGACTTGAGGTCTCCTGGCTCAAGACCAAGGTCCAGGTATTTGGAGACTTACTAGATGAAGCAGTACAGTCTGTTCATGCGTGTGGCGAGGACATTGAGATCTTGGAAAGTTTTACATACCTTGGTAGCGCAGTCCATAATGACGGCGGGTCACGTCAAGAAGTCTTACGACGGATTGGCATAGCCCACGGTGTTATGGACTCGCTCAGCGGAAATATTTGGCGTTGTCGGTACCTGTGCAGGAGGACAAAGATCCGGATCTTCAAGTCGCTTGTGATCCCTGTCTTACTCTATGGTTGTGAGACATGGACACTAAATAGTGACTTGAAGAGACGAATCAATGCCTTTGGTAATAAGTGTCTTCGCAGAATCATGGGGTATCGCTGGGATGATTACGTGTCAAATCAGCGATTGCACCGTGAGACTGAATCGAGGCCTATTACCTGCATAGTCCGTCAGCGCCAACTTCGGCTATATGGGCATGTGGCACGCTACCCTGAAACCGATCCTTCCCATCGGGTTGTATCTGTAAGAGACAATCCGGCGTGGAGGAGGCCAAGGGGCGCCCACAAGGCTCGTGGCTGGGGCAAGTTGATGTTTCTTGTCGAGAGCTGCTTGGTATGGGAAAGGAGCCTGCATGGGAACTCGCGCGTGGTGACCCCCGGGAGTGGCGTCGTAGGGTGGGCGAGGCGACGCGCCCCCCGGCGTATGCCCCCAATGATTGATGGTGTTAAGTAACAGGAACTAACACGTGTAGGTAGGTCTAACGACCTCTAGTACATTCCTTATTTTATTATGTTCTTATTCGGCCGTAGATACTCTCTGTCGATTTAACTCTTCAGTTTCATCATGTGTACAGTTTTTCTCATCTCCACTGCTTTTATTAAGTATACATTCTGCGTCTTATTACATAATAATGTGAATATAAGCACACCACAGTTATTAACTAGAGAGCGAGACCCGCATCCCGGTGTATTGTGATGAGTGACGCCCGCAGCCTAGCGCGGCGACCATCTGGCTTCACACACCTTATTTATTCCCAACCAGTTTACTGACACCATTTGGTCACCTGGTATCTGTTCTTCTTATGCATGCCTATGTACATTATTCGAGGTGGAGAAATGAATAATATCACATCACTACAAGCTTAAGTTGTGGTAATGGGAAGCTGTGTAAGGCCAAGGCACCTGAGGAATAACAGCATATTCGTCATTGTGATTCACTGATTGCAAGTTTGAGCCTATACAATAGCTACGTGCTTTACCTTACTACACTGCCCTAGCAGCAGTTGTCATAGGAAGCAGCTGCCTCATAATGGTAACTACAGGGAGCCAAATGTAACCTAGACTATGTCCCTTTAACAATCTATACTTGGACCACGCTACCTATAACACACAATTAGTGTTACATAGACAGCTGCACGTACTCAATGAAGACATTCCTATTTCATCATACTGGGATTGTACAATGCTTACTCTGCAAAAGAATGTTTCACAGGATTCTATGTCAACTATTTATTTGCAACAACATATTGAAAATGCTACACATGCTTCATTATTTTGTTCTCGATATTAATATTGTTCACCATTAATGATAAGTTTAAGTATTTGTCTTTGTTTGAATTGGTTAAGTTTTCATAAGAATAATTCCAGACTTATACGGGCATAACTTTACTGTTTCGAGGCAGGAATAAAGTCACACAATGTCTATATAATTTTGTTCCTCAGTGTCTTCGGACCCAGGTATTTCATAGGTATTATGTGCCTTTGATGTGAGTGGCGTTTGACGTCCGTGGTCACAGGAACTACTCGTGTAGGTCTCACGGCCTCTTGTAGCTTCATTTCCTTATGTTCTTAATTAAAATTCGTATGTTCTTATGTCACAGTCAGACAGATACTCTCCAGATATCATGAAAGAAACTGTGTGGCTGAGTTGTGGCCATGGGAGTGCGTGAGGCTCGGCAGCTAATAGCAGCGCCCTTTGTGGCTCTGCGCAACCTCTAATACAGGGGTGGCCAACCAGTCGATCGCGATCGACTGGTCGATCACAAGCCTGTTTTATGTCGATCACACTACTGTACCTGTTAATAATTCGTCCTTCAGAAGTTGCCATGCAAATAGCTGCAATAGCATATCCAAGTACTCATGATACTTGGATTATTATAGTTCTCTTTTTTTCTGGGAATAAGTTATATTTATATTCATAATGATGGACATGTCTGACCACCATACATTGCATACAATTATTTATAAAGACAGACTACTCCTGTGTTATCATGCACTGGCAGCCTTTAAGCCTGGGGGTGATTGGCGGAAACTGACCAGTGGACAGGAACCGTACGCGTTCGTAACAGGAAGGTGATAGGTGATTGCTGTTAAACCTGATTTATAAATTGTCATTACTTGTAGGGCCAGTGTGTGCTTTTGTTAGTTTACAAATACTGATGACTGTTAAATAAAAAGTTTACTCAGAGTTAGGGTGTCTTGTCTACACCCGTGAATCATATTGATAAGTGTCAACGCAAATATTAATTGGCATCTCTGTTCCCCCCGCAAGCCTCCACAGTTTTCAGCAAACGTTGGACGTGTAGGGGTGTTGGGATCAGTGTCTCGTAAAGAAATGTTCTGACGGCTTGAAATAGTCACGTAATAATGAAATATTCCACATAATCAATATTAAGGACGGAAAAAGCTGCATTTATTTTAGTTTACTTTCATTACATCAGTTGTAAAGTGCTGTTTACATTACGTATTTCCTGCGAACAGCAGCGTCAACCAGTACACATCAGTGACTAGTGCTGAAGCAAAACTCGCCCGTGTAATACGTTTTCGTTTCGAACAGGTTATTAACAGGTTATTAGACATCAACTGAACCAAAATGAGTAGTGCTGGAGCTGGATCGAGTGCTAAAAAAAGTAAAACTTACCATTTTCACAGTGAGTGGGAGGAAGATTATTTTTTTACCATGAACAATTCGAAGTGTGTGTGTCTGATATGTCATGTATCCCCAGCACTGGCGAAGAAAGGAAATCTTGAAAGGCATTTCAAAAGTCTTCACAAGAAGTATGACAGTGATTTTCCTCCCAAAAGTGAGCTACGAAAAAGGAAAATTCGAGAACTAAAGACACAGCTTTCAGCACAACAAGCCCTTTTTACAGGAGCGACTTCAAAATCAAAGGCAGCAACCATTGCATCGTTCAAGGTGAGCCGAGTACTCGCAAAGCACAAAAAAACGTTTCAGGATGGAGAAACATTCAAGGAGGCTTTTCTAGAAGCAGCAGAATCATTGTTTGAAAATTTCTAAAACAAGTCTGAAATTATGTCTGCTATTAAAGAAGTTCAGTTATCAAGAAACACTGTTATGAGGCGCTGTGAATTTATGGCTGAGGACTTGGGTGAACAACTGAACAAGGACATACGTGAGTGTGTCTTCTTTTCATTGCAGTTTGATGAAACTACTGACATGATCGATACATCACAACTGTGCATTTTCATTAGAATGGTGTTCAAAGATCTGAGCACAAAGGAGGAATTACTAAAGGTTCTACCATTAAAAAGGGAAAAAACCCGAGGTGAGGACATTTTCACACTTTCAGTGATTTTGTCAACAAGACACAGTTCCCAGTAAACAAGCTCGTATCAATGACAAATGATGGAGCACCAGCGATGATTGGTCGAACCAATGGGTTCATTGCCCTTTGCAGGGGTGATGATAGATTTCCTGACTTCTTTAATTATCATTGTGTCATTCATCAACAAGCACTTTGTGGTAAAATATTGAATATGACAGAAGTCATGGACATTTCTTTCAAAATTGTAAATTCAATTCGGGCCAGAAGTCTTCAGAGGCGACTGTTTCGAAGTCAGTTACAAGAAAGTGAAGCAGAACACTCTGATCTGTTGTTGCATACATATGTCAGGTGGTTAAGCAGAGGTAAATTTCTCCAAAGATTTAGAGATCTGCTACCTGAAATAAAAGTGTTTTTGGCCTCAAAGATCGGCCTTCTCATCACCCCCACATTGACAATGAAAGAATGGCTGCTGGATTTAGCATTCTTAGTAGACATAACTGGTATGTTGAATGAACTGAACTTAGATTTGCAAGGAAAAGATAAAACTATAGTTGAAATGATTAGTGCTGTGACAGCATTCAAGCAGAAACTAAAACTAGTGTCTTCACAGCTACAGCAACATGCACTGATAAATTTCAGAAATATGATGTCAGAACTGGAAAATCAAGGTAAACAATGTGATCAGTTTAACAGTGGTCGCTATACTGAACAGGTACAAAACCTCGCCTCAGATTTTTACAGGCGTTTTCAAGATATAGCAGCAGTGGAACGTGTTGCAACATACATGTGTTTTCCCTTTGGTAAAGGCACAGATGTTGAAGATATTGCATCTAGAATGGCCTCATTATTTAACATGGATACATCTGAAGTTGAAAATGAGATTTTGAAACTGCAAAATGATATTCAGATCAAATCCATGGCAACAGGAGGCAGTTTCTGGAACCTTCTCAGTGAAGAAAAGTATCCTAATGTCAGAAAATGTTCCATGTACCTAACAGCTTTTTTTGGTTCAACCTACCTCTGTGAATCAACATTTTCACACCTGAAATACATCAAATCAAAATACCGATCAACACTGTCAGATGAACACCTGAATGCCTGCTTAAAGCTAGCAATCACCAACTACAGCCCTAACTACACCAAGTTAGCAGACAGCATGCAGTGCCAATCATCTCATTAATAATGTAAGTGTGTGCTCTGTAATTGTATTTTAACAATTATTATATCATAATTGTAGCAGTGTTACAGTTACTGCAAAAAAAAATTCTCTCTCTCTCTCATCTCTCTCTCCTCTCTCTCTCTCTCTCTCTCTTTTCTCTCTCCTTCTCTCTCTCTCTCTCTCTCTCTTCTCTCTCTCTCTCTCTCTCTCTCTCTCTCTCTCTCTCTCTCTCTCTCATACCTCGAGTGGGAGTAAGATGTTACACTGTTACGGTTACATTTATGGAATATGTTTGAATCTTAGGCTGGTAGATCGCATCAGGGTAACTGTAGAAAAAGTAGATCATATCTCACAAAAGGTTGGCCACCCCTGCTCTAATATCATCAAAAGACTGAGCCGGAGTGTTTCGTCATCAGCGGCGATAGTCACGCTCTGCCCGCCATTTACTTGATATATTGATTGTTGTCATCTATTTGTGGTGTGAGTGAGGGCGGCCAGAAGGTAAATGATCGGCACGGCATCCACCACTCACATGGATGCAACGACCACCCAAGGCTGGTTGCCGGTGTAGCAATCTGACTAGCTACCCCGCCCGATTTGCTTCCCTGCCACTCCACGAACTCCACGATTTTGTTCTTAAATTAAAAACTAAAGTGGAGGAAAAGGATAGTGATGTACGTATGTCTGCCTCTAGCGTCGCTATGAAGTTACCCATCATTGATGAGGTGGCTCCTGACTCTGCCTACGCGGCCGTGACTGCGTCAGGGAAACCGACCTTCACTTTCACATACTGCCAGCGTGAAGGACACACCGCTACGTTTAAATGCTCAGTTTACCAATACACATTCAGTGGCGGCTCGTGATAAATAAAATAAATTGACCCAGAAGGGATGTGATTTCTGCCCAGTGCTCATAATGTCAAAGTGAAGAGATTCAACCAAGCGCGGGTAAACGGCGGGAGTAACTATGACTCTCTTAAGACCCGCCAAAGACAGAGCAAGCAGGCCGATGCGAAGGCCTGCTAAGCTATATCATACTTACAAAAGAGCTGTCCCTCCTCGTGGGCCCGTCGGTAACTAGGTCGCGACAGTTTCCCGCCACTCTCTCGCTAGCGCAAACTAGCACGGCCTAGGCCAAGCAGCTCTTCCCGCCGTCAGGGCAGTGACTTCAGTCTAAAACGCATTTTCATAAATTTCCCCATTCCATACCAGGATGGCGGAAGCTGCTGGAGTCCGCCCAGTTGATGACGCCAAATCACAAGAATGTCTGCAATGTGGACGGATCTTCGCTAGCTTCCCCGGGGAAGATTCACCAACGCATGTACCACGGGGAGAATTAAATGCGGCTCTCTCCCAGTAAGATGCTCGCTCGGAAGAAGCCGAGGTGGGGACTACGAAGAGGACGCTTATGTTGGCAACCCTATAAGAGGACCCATCCTCGTAGACCGGGCGAGTTAAATGTTCTCGACTCAGAGACAATTACTCCCACATCAGAACACTGCTCTCTATTAAGCGAGGGAATTAATAAGGAGCCAGTTGTTCGAACGATTTTTACTGGAGGTGAGTGTGAATCTGTAGAGTCCGGGGGAAATGGACATCTCACCACCCCACCAGGGCTCCCCAAGTGTGACCCGCCAGAGGCCGGAAAGGCGGGGAAAGGAAGAGGAGACAGCAGCCGAGGAGGGGGGAAACCCACCCGGAAATGATTCAAGCCTCGGTGACAACATCAGAAAGCAGACTACGAGAAGCGACAGTGTCTCGAGTTGTACTGGATTTCGAAGGTGACGTCCTTGGCGCAATCGAAATTTCAGACGGGGGCCCTCCCGCAGCTCTTGGCAATTTCCTAGCACCGATCACCGTATAAAAGGGACTCCAAAGCGCAAGCAGCTGGAACCCCTGGGCCCCTCCCAAATGACCACGTGGCCGTGGCCCACCAAGACCGGGTGGCCATCGGGAGCCCTCCCACAAGGAGGAGGTTTGCAGCCTTTTCAGACGCAATGGTGCCGGAATAGAGGGACGGGTTGGTCAAGAAAGTTCAGTGGAGGACGTTCTGGCCCAATCAGCTCTCCCATAAGGCAGAAGGTACTTATACTTACTGGAGGGAGCTTGTTCAGTCGGCCCAGTCCAGAGGAAAAAAGCCCTGGAAACAGGCCCTCCGACACGAGGGGCATCGGCCCCGGCATAAGGGGCCGGGTCTGAAGAAGAGCTGGCGAAGGTTTTACTGCGGAGGACCGCTGAGAGGGACGGCAACCGGTCCCGACGGCGGGTGTTACCGCGACGTATCAGGACCGCGGGGAGTTCCAAACTCTTATTGGGTTGTCAAACGGGATACTCTGGTTTGGGGGCCCTTACCCGATGGACTGGGCGGGGGGGAAGCAACAACACCCTACCAAAAACATCAACACCCAGCAGCGCCAGGGGATTTTGGCCAATTTACTATCAACTCCCCTTATAATACGTTCTGGTGCACAATGTTTTGGCCAAGCGCCTTAGCCATGTGGCACATCATCCATCGGCGGTCAGAAGGGGTTTAAGGCAAGAGGAGGGCCTGCGCGTGCAAACAAATCAGCCATTAATCCGGACCATGGTCCGGAAAGCGCAGTCAGTACCACTCCCCTCGAAATTCTCTATGTCGCGTGGGGATTTAAAGCTTTTGATCCGTGGGCACCTCTCTGGTGCTGCCTGCGAGAGAGAGAGGGGGGGTTGTCCAACAAGCTCACCGGGAATTATGTCCAAGACTATACGGACAGGCAGCTACGTGTTTGAAGAGGGAGCAACCCCCAGTAAAATAGCGAGGGGGGTGTTACAGGGGGATCCCTTTCCCCATACATCTTCAATATCAGCCTTCGACTGGGCTTATAGCAGCATTGCCCGAAATCCATCGGCGTGATGAAGAGGACGGGAATGAGACCATCTTACGGGCTTTTCGCTGATGATGTGGCGATGTAATGCCAACACCCTCGGGTCCAGGCTCAATATGCCCTATTGGGGGCGGGGGGGGAAGGATTTCTAGACTCGAAAATGGGGGTCACACGGGAAATGTTGGAGACACTAGGCATTGCTGCCTACAAGAAGGAGGAAAATTGGGCCCAAGTCACAAAAGCCGTTACAACAAAACGCCAGCCTGTTCGGTCACTGGCTCCAAAGGGCTTTTCTTACCAATTGAGTGGAAGTCCAGATGGGGGGCAGTGAGAGGGGCACTGCCTTACTACACCTATACACCAAGGGATCAGTAGTCAAACATGGAAGGCGGTTTAAAGCGCCGGCTCGTCCACAACATAAGTTACTGGAGGTACTCTGATCATCTTAATGCCCCAAGCTGTTCTACCCATTTGGTGAATATTGCAGCAACGCACGCAAGACCAACTGCGAGCCGCTGACAAGGCCGTCAGACGGGCCAGTCAGATACTTGCCTCCCACTTGCCGAAGGATACTGCAAATGCGTACCTTACACAAATGGGCAGTGGATGGTGGGTTAGGCGTGCTCTGACTAGCAACGAGGATCCCTTAGGTGAGGGAAGATTTCTTTGGCCAGAATGAAGCTCCTGCTCAGACGACCCCAGTTGGAGTAAAGCCGGGCGGGCGTGGAGGTGGAGGGCAGCCAATTACTGGCGTTCAAATGTACTCACAAGCATCACTTTGGCCCCATTTTTTCTAAACCCAACGCCTACAGACAAGGGCGAACACAACTAAGCTATATTTTAAATGGCAGAAAGTGAAAATTTATACTAGTTGAAAATGGATAGATATGTGTAAAAAGCAGTTAAATATGATTGGCCGGCCTGGACTCGCTTGGTTAGTTACGACTGCACCAAATCTCCACTTAGCGGGCTTTTGAGGACAATTCTGACTATCCCACCGGTGGAAGGTACGACGGTCAGGGGCATTATCCACCTGCCGGGCTTTGACGCGCATTTCCTGTATTGTAGCCCAAAATGGCAAGTCAATCGGGTAAAACTAAACTATCGACAGGACTAGCGACCGGACTATCCGAACCGGTGAATGAACAAATGGTAAAAAGTAGGACTGTCTTCAATCACTTTCGCTCGGGCCAAAACGTATTAAATTGTTCACCGGATGCGCATCCCGGCAGTCCCTCTCGGTTGAATTGCTGCTATTCACCTACAGGGTTGCCAATTCTGACCTACTGATTAAGAACGAAATTCCGCACTCAGTTGAGCGGGAAAGCGGTCCAGTCCTATAAACTTAAGGACGGTCCTGCGTGCGGTTCCTCCAGCATGCCACGGCCCAAAGTGAACAATTTGGGGTTAACTTTTTGACTTAGTCTCCTGCACTGGGTCAAAACAGCACAGTTTACATGGACAAACTAAAGTTTTCAAGGACCTGCAGGATGGATTTCGCCATCGGGGTAAGCGTGACGAAACCTCCAGGCCTTGTTTATAGGACATCAAAATTATTTATATATTATAGCCGTCCAATTCAGCGGCCAAATTTCACCATTGTGTCAATTTAAATGAAATACAATTATCAAGTTATGGAGACTCTAGATTCCAACGAACCCTTGAGGTTATACTCCAGAGCGTCGTTAAGGCTTTAGATAAGGGAGTGCTTTTCCGCATGGAGCCTTAAAACTCCAAACTCCAATAGTTTTAAATGTGTGTGTGTGATTTTAAGTGTTAAAATAAAAACATGTTTGAAAAAATTATTGACCTTTACAGTTATATGACGATATGATTGATAACTTGTGTTTCCAATATTTAATATTAAAAATAAGTTTTTTCCTACACTTATGACAATATATTTAATTCTTCTAAAAAGAATATTACTATATGGTTAAAAAACTTGTTTCCATAATTTGTTATGGGGTAGATCTCTTAAGTTTTCACTCATTGTCTCTGGTTTCAGTTGAGCAAACGGATAAATAATTTATATTATCTTTCAGCTGATAAGACTGTCAAATTCAGCGTATTGTTAAAAAGTTTTATGTCAACGAAAATTCCTGACTTATCCCACTTACAAAAATCTTCTTTGGGATTACGGACTCAGATTTACACTTAGCCCAGTGCAACTTTACGTCCTGTAAAATTTTCCAGAGGGCACTGAGGACTTCTTAAATACAATGGTCTGTATCTGTTCTCTTAGTTGCTTGCAGCTCAGTAAGTTACGTTTATTTATGATCGCCGAAACGCCCCTTCCAGGAAATCTATCCGACCGTTCAGGGCCATCGACACCAAGCTTAGAGAATCCAATCAGTGGCTGAATTGGCGGCTTGCTGGTTCCTCGTTACTGTAGCAAAAATATTTGAAATTAATGATCAGTTATGTATTAATTCTCTAGTAATAAAACTGTATAAAACCATGTCAACTAAGCGAGTGCCTCAGAGTGTTATGTCTCTGCCCGACACTCTCCACTACGGTGCCGGGTGTGTCCACGTGTGGCTTCAGTCACTCGCGGAGTGAGGGTAAGTCTCGTCTAACAGGTCCACTGTTTTCCACGTTTTTTTTTCTCTAGTTTTGTCATGAGACTCTCCCTCATTGAAAGCCGAGGTCTCAACTACTAATAAGGCTTGGACGAGCTTCTCTGAGTACTCCTAATATCTTTTGCGGTGGCCACAGAATGGTGCATTGGTCAGAAACCTGGGTGCGACAGGCAGGGATCTGAAGATGGTTTCAATAATTTTGGTTGAATTGGCTTATTCTTAATATCGTTGATGTGATCTTTGTTTTTTATCGAATCCAGATTTCTCGGCTGTTAGCCTATAGGACTTTTCCTAAGCCGAGAGGACATTCGGCGCGCAACATGCTTTGTTTGTTCACCATGGCTGGGAAACACATTAGCAATCGGATTTAGCACATGTGGCTACGAGCTTGGCCTGTAGAATTTAATGTAAGCTGTCTAGAGGCCCGTTTCTGCAGCGGGCGTCAACACACCAAAGTGCGCTTGGCCCTTTTCCGCGTTTATGGCGGCTATTTGCAACGTATATTGTAAGGCTCGCTTCATTTGGACGGCTGTGAGCCTTCCTCACTTTGAATTCAATGAGAGTAATCTGAAAATTCCATCATCCGCAGTTGGAAGGTGTGACTAAAAAAAACAGAAATTAGGACGTCACGATTCCGAGTGAAAATTCCGTTCACCGTGTGTGGCCGTGGAGTCCTCGTCATGAGGCAGGCAACAGCAGTATCCATGGCCCCAGCACCCATTGACGTAATACGACACTACTTCCGCCTGATGTCTCATCGAGACTAATACCCGGTTGTTTTTTTACTATCATGCTTATCACTCCTTGCTCTCTAGCCTATGATAGCGATGCGTGTTGCTACCTCCAGGAAAAATTTTTCGCACTTGTCTAGCTTTTCATCAGACAGTTTAAATTTAAAAATCTCCAGTAGTGCTTTCCATCAAGATATTAGCTCTTTTTGCCATCCAGCTACAATGTTTCGGGGATATTGAGGACGAAAACAGCATTTATGCTGAGAAAAATAGCCATCCGGCGTCCCTGCTTATGAAACATTTCAACGACGTGATTGTACTAGAACATTCTAAGGGAATGCTCCCGATGCCGGGTAGCAGGAGTTTGCAGCCACAATGTTACACGTTCTTATCAATGCACTTGGTCCAATTTCTAATAAGTTTGTAAATTATTCTTTATATCAGCCAGAAAGGGATTTCACTGGGTCATCAATGAGACACTGACACTTTGCCAGAACGGCATTCATGGTCGCTATAACGGCCTCTCTTTTGCATAACGGGCTTATTGCCAGTGCCTTTCAAATAGGGTTTCTTTCTTTCTACAAGATGTACCTTCCCAGGTGCAATATACTCTTTGTTTATCTGAGTCACGAAATGTACAGGATTCCGGTTATAATGCTGTCCTTGGCCTTAGTTCAGTATAAAACCTGTCGGGCAGAGAACACTTCCAGCCCTATCATTGTCTCTTGTTTAACATAGAAGTAATGGGTCAACTCGTTGTATGAGAAGGGGACTAGTTTCTTTCAGTTTGCACGAAATCCACGAATATGCATTGGAGGATTGAACGATTGTATTTCGTGCCTGACGATGATGCAGTAGAAGCCTACGGGCGTGTAGAGCCATGCGCTATTTGAAAAAGCCCACAAACATCTTTTTGTGTTTTGTAAGAAGATGGTAAACCTTACTTTTCATTACTTTTCCGATGTTGATGGCGGTTTGTGTAGACCCGTTGTGAAATCTGGTGTTCTCAACGAGGACCCGCTGGCAGTTAGTTAGAGACCGTTTATGTCCCACCAAGATGCCGATTTACTGACAGAAGATTTACACTCTAGGGTCTTGAGTGTCTTGAAGGTTGGTGGGGGTTTTTTTTTTTTTTTTTTTTTTTTTTCGAGGGTCTTGAAGATTGCTTATTCAAGCAGGCTGACTCAACTACGTGCGTGTAAATAGGTGTGGATGGACAACTCGCCATCAGCGTGTTAGCGAGCTGTGTTCGCTAGCCGCTTCAGGGGTGGTTACCAGCTGTGGGGATTCACCTTTGTCGTGGTGGCGGGGCTTGAAGCGTGGTCGACGACGGGCGCACTTACTCTGGCGGCCTGCCTCCCCTGCCAGTTGGTTCGGTGGCGTCGGCCTTCGTGGACCAAGCGCTCCACCTCGTCATTCAATGGGAGGTGGGCCTTTCCGGTGATGTCCGCCTTTATGCTTCCTCCCATTTCTCTCCTATTCTTAGGGGCGATTACTCCGGCCCGGTGAGACCCTTCTCTTCGTCTCACGCTTTTCTTCCTTTTAAATTCACGCTACGTCCCACGTGTTTGGCCGGTGCGTGGCATCCAGTATATTCTCCGCGCGCACCTATGTACTGGTGTAGGTGAGTCCACGCGGGGCGGTTGTAGTCCCTTCGGTGGGCAACCACGCTCCTTTGGTCGGGGGGGTGGGGTTAAGGGCGGGAGGTCCATTGTGGCCCCGCTGGATCAATTCGGTGGTTCAGGGTTGGCTAGGCCACGCGGAGGTTGTCTGGTGGGCACCGCATCGGTTTTTCACGCGGCTGCGACCACATAATAGTCACGAAGAGTTTATAATTTCCACGCTACCTGGAGCTGTTGGTGTTGAGGTCTCCCACCCCCACAGGACAGCTTCCCGTGTGGGCTCCGTGGTGGGTGGGGCGTGGGGAAGTGAGTAATTTTGTTAGAGTACAATAATCAATTAATTTTACCCCGGCCTACTGCCTTCTCCCTGACGCCGCTTGTCCCGAACATCTCCCAGTGGATCCTCTCACATTGCCACTCTGGCGCCTTTCCAGGCCCGACGTGGCACGAAGCGGGCAGCCGCCCCTTCCTCCTCAGCTCCCCGGTCTGGCGGTCCCCGCATCAAGGGACGCAGACAGGGATTGAGAGACGAGCCTGGCCCTAGGGGCACTTCTACGTTGGACACCTTGCTTCTGTCCAACGTGTCCCAGGCCTTGTCTTACAGAGCAATAAATGATATTTTCATGGCGTATGGTGTGGTTCGCCGCATCCGCATGATTTATGATGGTAATAGGTGCTATATCACTTTTGCTACGGACAGACGGCGCAACAGCTGCCCTTAATGAAGCCACAGCACTGGAAATTGGGGAACAACATTACAGAGCCGAACTTCTTCGCTCTGTCAATGTTGCAGAAGGCCCTGAGGACTACGTTCCTAACACATTCCAGGACACTACAAATTCTACACCAACGGTCCGCCAAAGCCCTACCCCTTATTGGTACGTGGCATATTACAAGGAAAGTGGAGGCAACTTCTTCCATGCGGCTCGATTTCTCGAAAAAGAAATTGGAAACATCCCAGAAGGCCATCTGAAAAAGTATGGCAGAGGAGTTCTAATCCGAGCCAAGGACCTTACCCAGGCTCAGATGCTCCTTCACATGCCCATCACCTCTGTCGGCTATTTTGAATCCATCAAACCTCATCCAAAGTTCAATTTTAGCAAAGGCGTAGTCTACAACTACGACCTATATGAGTTCTCAGAAGAAGAAATACTAAATATGTGCCCAAGTAGAGTTCAGAGGGTATCAAAAGTGAGAGGGAGCAAGAACATGCTCGTTTTCACGTTCTACGGATCAGGTCTCCCCGATTACATCAGGATCGGTCCCCAGTCAATACGGATAAAAGCCTTTAACGACCGCCCTATGCAGTGCTATGCGTGCTACGGCTTCGGCCACGGCAATAAGTTTTGTAAATCCTCTCCTCGCTGTGGTTGCTGCTCGGCGTTGGGATCTCATGACACAGCTGACTGTAAGGGCAACCCCCTACTGCTTCCACTGCCGGGGATGCTCACCCACCGAGTTCTCGACAGTGTGGACATAAAAAATTAGAAGAAGACATCTTACAGTTGGCCAACTCCCAATTTATCAGTCTTGGGAGCGCCAGAAAGAGAACTTTCTCACAGACAAGCAGGCGGGGTGGAAGCAGGACCTACGCATCCCGATGGCTGCTGCTTCTTCAACTAAGACTCCTAATCAGCCTGCTGCAGTTCCACACCACATTCTCTTAAACCTATCATCCATCCAGTGAATAATAAGTTCTCGCTATTGACCTGCGATTCTGTGGAGTCTGCTGACTCCTCTCATAATGAATCCAAGCCACCTCTCGTGTAGTGACCCTGCACACGGAAAAATGACAATAGTGACTCCTCCTCTAAGAGGCTCCAAAACACCATCCAATAAAATCTCAGAAAGCAACT
>JACEEZ010021848.1:0-57977 GCA_016584305.1 Chionoecetes opilio | reverse complement strand
ATATTTACTAATGGCAAAGTAAGAAACAAACGAAGTGTTACACACGGAAGTCAAGATACGAGTTAAGAAGAAGAGGGAAGAGGAGGAGAAGGAAGACAGTTGCCCCTCCCCGAAGACCAAGAAATTACGATCAGGGACACATCCATGCAACATCAAAGAAGCATGCTTATTCTGTTCAAAACGAATTGATGAACATCAGAATACTAAAAGGCCTGCGTGCCAAAGAGAATCAATCAGTAAAGTTTCAACCATTCAGTATTTGGCTAATGTTATAAAGAAAACAGAAGAAAGAAATGATAAGTTGGGAATGGAGGTGAAGACGAGAATACAGGCAAGTCATGACTTAGTTGCAGAAGAAGGAAAATATTATCGAAAGTGTGCACAGTTGTTTTACCTAGATTCCAACATTGATAAAGATATTAATGCTACAAGGTCTACCCATTCCAGGCCTATTGATGTGCATAAAGCCACAGCATTTGAC
Organism: Chionoecetes opilio; assembly: GCA_016584305.1. Taxonomy (NCBI): domain Eukaryota; kingdom Metazoa; phylum Arthropoda; class Malacostraca; order Decapoda; family Majidae; genus Chionoecetes; species Chionoecetes opilio. The sequence continues at coordinate 57,496 of JACEEZ010021848.1, read as the reverse complement.
GAATTTTGCAATTTCCTGGAAAATAACAAAATGTCAGTATTCATCACAGGAAATTAAAACTCTATACAATGGCTTTCTTTGTGTAGATGAGGGTTATGGTTTTCAACACCTTAAAACCAAACTGAAAGACCACTTTGGAGAAAACCTTATTATCAGTGGAAGTCAAGGGAAAGAAGTTATACTAAGTTTTCGTGATGCTAGTCACGCGATTCTCCGGCAGAAGTGGGAATCCAAAGCAACACATGATAAATTCTCCATTATTGAGATGGCTGCTTCAATTATACGAGATGATATCAGGACGAACAGTTTATAAATGTTCAGAATACCCAAATATTAATGATCTCAATGGCAGTGCTGCAGATGTTCCAAACTCATTGCTGTATTTATTGAAATACATTACACTGGGGAACAATTTGAAGAAAAAAAATTGTTGAGTTAGATTTTTGAGCTTATTTAGACTACAGATTTTTCTAGCACGTCAAGTTTTTTCTCCACAGCTTACCCTCCAGATAAGCAAAATTCCACTTGTGAGCCTCATTCAGCCTCATTCAGCTGAAATTCCAGTGCCAGTTTTCGAACAACTACCTCCTCTAGAAGATCTGAGTGATGTTGAAGAACGCAGTGACAGCAATGATGCAGATTTTGACATTTACGAGGATTCAGTTCGTAGGGGATTTGATCAGCACGAGTTGAATGATTTAGCACGTGATTTGGGCCTATCCAAAAAAGCTTCAGAAATACTAGCATCAAGACTAAACGAGAAAAACATACTTGAACAAGGAGTGAAGGTATCATACTTTCGAACCAGAGAAAGTACATTTCTGCAGTACTTAAGAAGTGCCAGCGGTTTTGTGTTTTGCCATAACATTCCGGGTTTACTGAAGGAATTAGGGCTTTCAATCTACAATCCAAATGAATGGCGATTGTTTATTGATAGCTCAAAGCGGAGCTTGAAGTGTGTCCTTCTACACAATGGCAATTTGTTTGGCGCAGTCCCTATTGGGCATTCGGTCTGTCTTCGTGAAGAATATGGAGATGTAAAGAGAGTCATTGAGTTATTGCAATATGACAAACACAATTGGATCATCTGTGTTGACCTTAAAATGGTGTCCTTCCTTCTTGGTCAACAACGTGGATACACAAAGTATCCCTGCTTTCTCTGTATGTGGGATAGCAGAGCTCGAGAGAAGCATTGGGTTCAGACGAATTGGCCTCCGAGATCTGATCTTAAACCTGGAGATCCTAACATTGTACATGAGCCACTTGTTGACAGGAAGAAAATAATATTCCCACCTCTGCACATAAAACTAGGTCTCATGAAACAATTTGTAAAAGCATTGTCAACTGATGGCGACTGTTTGAAGTACATCATCTTGGCATTTCCTGGACTGTCAATTGAAAAAATCAAGGCCGGTGTGTTTGATGGTCCACAAATTCGACAGCTCATCAAAGATGAACATTTCAACGGTACTATGTCAGACCTTGAAAAGAATGCTTGGCTATCATTCAAAGACGTCGTCAAGAACTCTCTTGGAAATACACGTGCAAGTAATTATACAGAAATTGTTCAGAAACTATTGGAGAGCTACAAAGCGCTTGGTTGCAACATGAGTATTAAAGTACATTTTTTGCATAGCCATCTTGCCAACTTTCCGGAAAATCTTGGTGCTGCTAGCGACGAGCAAGGTGAACGATTTCACCAAGATTTGAAGGTTATGGAAGAACGTTACCAGGGTAGATGGGATGTGCATATGATGGCTGACTATTGTTGGAGCATCAAACGCGATAGTCCTCAAGTTGAACACTCCAGACAAAGCTACAAACGTAAATTTTTACCTTAACCTGCACACAATTATAGCCTTATCCTTTCTAAAAACATGATAATGTATAAACATTCTATTCATGCCTATTTCTTTCATTTTTCATTGTATGTTAGTTAACATTTGCAACTTTTTATAAAATAAGCACTGTTACTGTTATGTACAGTATTTTTCATATTTTTTAAGAAAACGAAAATCCTACAGTTCAAAAACTTGACGTGATAGAGAAAAACTGAGATCAGTTTTGGATTCAGCACCCAAAAATTACTTAATAACAAGTGTCAGACCTAACTCAACAAAAATTTGTTCCCCAGTGTTATCAAAGGACCAGCTACTTCACCGTCCAGCAGTGATCGGCAAATCACAGCAATTTCAGTGTCATATCAGCATGCCGTCCAAGATCATACATTTCTCCAATACTGCTCTCAATTGGTGTATATATTCATATGAAGTATGCATCCCGTGAGGTTATTGATATACTCAGCAGTTTGTCATTCTCTTGCAGTTATATGGAAATACAAAGATTATACGATGCCTTTTTAGATGGATCACAACCCTCTTATGACTTGGCTGGTTTCACACAGTTCATCTTTGACAATGCTGATTTCAATGCGGCAACACTAACTGGACACAATACATTTCACACTATGGGTGGGATAGCATGTGTCACACCACAAGGAACAGTTTCACAAAAAACTTTGAAGCGTTCAACAAAACTTAAAGGGCAAGAATTCAGTGGATCATATGGGGATATTCCACTGAAGAATTACAAGAAACTCCAAACATCAGGATTTAAATCTGTATTTATTAGTCCCCTAGAACAATGCAAATGCAATACAACCATTCTAAAAGTGGCAAAGTCTCTGGATAACATTTGGTTAACCAAATTCACTCTTTGTGATTTATTGAGGACAACCCATCCTGGAGTGGATTCATGCAGGTAGTTAGTTATGAGAGGAGATGATCATGAGAACAGCAGAATAGTAATTCTCCCTTTTATTAGACACGATCCATCTAATCTCAGCACCATTTACTCTGCCCTTTCTTTTGCACAGTCACTTATTGAAAAACATAATCTTGGATGTTGTCCCGTACTTTGACCAACCACTATATATAAAAGCTGCAGAGATGGTTGAATCTTCATCAAACCTCAGCAAGTTATTTGTCAGATTAGGTGGTTTCCACATGTTAATGTCATATATGGGATCCATCGGACATGTCATGTCAGGAAGTGGCTTGAATAACTTGTGGGAAACAGTGTATGCACCAAATTCAGTAGTCCATATGTTAACTGGGCATGCATATGCACGTGCATTGCGAGCACATATTCTATCTTCTGCTGCCATAATATCAGTGATGTTGGAAACTCCTGAATGCCTAGCTGGCATAGATTTATCAAAACTTCATGCTCTCCATAACTCCCTCTTGAAAGGAGAATGTTCAAACAGTAATGTTGGAGATATTCTTTTGGCTCAGTTCTCTGGTAAAATTGATGATCTTATAGAGAAATTTTCCAATAACAGCAGAACTGGTAAGTTGTGGTTGAATTATGTAAAATTTGTTAATACCATCAAGCTATTTATCTATGCATAACGAACTGGAAATTGGGAGTTGCACCTGCACTGTGTTTCTGAAATTATTCCATTGTTCCATGCTGCTGGTCATCTGTCCTATGCAAAATGTGCACGCCTGTATCTCCACCAAATGCAAAATGTCGAAGCAATCATGCCAGAAGATCTTTTAGGAAGCTCACTGAGAGGGGCTCCTTTACTGTTCGCCGTTCAGACTATTTCTGGGGAGGAAACTTCGCAGATCAAGTTATTGAGCAAGATCTGATGAGGCTGTTGAAAACATCTGGAGGGATGACACATGGTCGTGGAATAAAAGACAGTACATTGAACAAGTTGGTTCATGCTCTAACCTCAGTGTATTCTGTGTGGTGGTACGCTTGAGAAGTTTACTGGCGACACACGGTTTCTTCAGAACACACAACGACTGATACCTGTAGTAAGGCACAGACAGAAGCTTGAACACTCTAGTAGAAGTTTTGTAGTGTGCCTGCTCTCCCTTTGTCTCATTCCCGATAAGCTATGTGACTGAGTGGGATAAAGTAACACTTTAATAACCTTTCTCTAAGGCCTCTACTCACAATAAAACCGAGCTGTGTCAGATGGAGTAGCTGGAGTGAACGACTCCAGAGGTTGAGGAATTGCCACATATCACTTCCGAGGTAGTATCTCGAAGCTTCCATAAAATTGCTAACATTTACTAGTAACCAATGAGACATGAAAAGAGATAACACCATAACCTAAAACCTAAAACTACAAACACCCACATTCCCCTCTTAAAAAAATGAAACATACAAATGTAAAAAAAATTAACACACACAAATAAAACATAAGTATGCCTTTAATTACCAACTCTATCAGGGGGCTTGCTAACCCTGGTTGACACGCCTAAGTGGTTGAACTTGTTCCACAGGAGACGGGAAGACTGTCAGGCATGTTCTGTAGTTCCCAAGGGTTCCACATTTGTCGGGCACAGGATCTTTTGTTCCAGGAATGGTTCTCCCCAGTAGTCTCGATCATTGGTCCTCTCTTCCCGGTAAAATCCAGGGGGGGTAGTTTTCTTCTACAGGTGTTAGTCAAGTCCCGGATTCTCAGTGTATCTGTCCTTCCTGGGCGGCTAGGAGCCTTGGGAGTAGGAGCCAGATCCTTCGATGGACACCGTAGACCTTCTCCGCAGGTAGCGTTATGGGTTCGTAGTAGGGGTAGCACTCTTCAAAAATCAACTTCTCTACCAGTGGATCAGACTTGGATGTGCGAAACAAACTTCCTACAGCATGACGGGTTCCGGTCGTAGTAACAAGATGTAAAGAATACCCATTAAAGATTTCCTAGAATGAAAACAATCTCTCGTGAGGAGTTTTGGTTGGTGGCAGTAAAAGGAGAGACCTAATAGAAGAGTACTGATCCAAAACTAGTTCCCATGACATTCTGCAGGTTGAGTGATCTGAGAGATAACGCACAGTTTTCCAGATGGTGCCAATTTCTCTCTCAAATGTCCATTTCCAGTAGGTGATAGGGGAGTAGAGTGGGTCATATAACACCGTGACTCTTAAGAACTCAGAGACTTCGCGAGACCTGAACTGTGTTCCTCGATCGAATTAATTAGAGGGCAGCCAAAAAATAGAGAACATTTGCGGAAACAGATATTGAGCACATATCTGAGCATGGAAGAAAGGGGAATCTGGCGTATTCCATCAAACCATTTACAAAGGAGGTATTTATTCTCTAGTAGAGGAGGTTTTGGGCCTGTGAAATCTACAGAAATGCGTCAAAGGGTTTCTGGCTCTGATTAGTTTACTAGCTGGAGGTCTAAAGAACTTTGGTTTTAGTTCGGGATAACAGTACACTGAGAGCCAAACTTTCTTTACGTCTTCTAAGCGAGCCGAAGTTCTTTATTTTACAAAATGATAGCGCCTAGTGATTCCGGGATGACAAAGAGATCTGTATTTTCTTCCAAGAGGCGGAATTGGTTTCTAGCGGCAACAGAACACGCACGTGTAGTGTGTCCCAGGCACCATTTTCGGGGCCAGGTCGGTACTTAATAGCGTACGAAGTATTCAGAGAGCTCAAGGCGCCATCTCGGATCTATCATTTTTATTTTTAGAGGAGTGACTGGAACTGGAATACATGAAAGAAACACCAGCTTGCTGGTCAGTGACTATGTGAATCTAATGCCAATTATGAAAAGCCTCTCACTTACGTACTGCTTCTATGATGGCGGGCAGCCTCCTCTCTCTATAGCAGTTGAAGTCTCCAGAGCTGGTCAGAGTCCTGGAGAAGAAAGCTATCAGGTCGCCGCTGGGAGAGATGCTATCTATGGCGACAGAGGAAGCGTCAGTCTCTATGTGAAGTGGCAGGGTCTCAGCAAAAGCAGCTAATGAGGCTTTAGCATTTCTTCATTGGTGCTTCGAACACTAACACTTCTGATCAGAGGAAAAAGATTCCTATGCAGATGCGCTTGAGTCGTCCCTTGGATCCAAATTGAATATGATGAGAAGAGGCCCCGAGAGCTCGTTAATAGAAGAAGATTATCAGGTATACCTACGTATTCTATTAGTGTTTTGATTCGATCAGGTCAGGCCGTAGGGAACCATTAGAGATACTAGATATCCAAGATAGGTAATTACATCTTGACTGTACTGACACTTGTTATATTTAACAGGATTTACTTCGAGTTGCTTCTTAAAGCGCTGAAGATTCCTATCATGGTCATCCTACCTTCCCCACATATAATTACATCATCGATGTACGCATATGTTGCTTTCAAACCACAGTCAGCTATGATCGAATCCAGACTCTCTGGAAAACAGCGACAGACATTAGTTTAGGCCAAAAAGTATCCTATTAAAATGACTTAACTGTCCATCGCCTCAAGGCAGTAAACTGCTTCTCAGATTCTTTTAGAGGCACTGATTAATAAGCACTTTTTCATCAATCTTACTGAAATTCACTGTAACTTAGCCATTTTATGCACTAAGTACTGGATCTGAGGCTATGGATAGCATCAAGTAGTGTAAGCGATTTATAGTTCGTGATAAGTCACTACCATACGTCGTTTGTGCCTTTCATCACTAGTAACTAGGCACGCGTGCTCTCCATGGGGATTGCTCTTTCCTATTTGGCCATCCTTGTAATGCAAACTGTACCTCTAATGAATAAAATCTTCATCAGACTTTTGTTACTTTCGTGATTGTGTAGATATAGGCTTAATTCAGGAGCAATATTAGGAGGGACCAGAGAAGGCGGTCAGGCCATACACGCACACCACATATAGTTATTTTCGGTAACGGCCTCTTAAGTGAATTCCACCGCTGATGCTTCTCCATAAGGCTTTGCCTAAGATAATACCTGGAACCATAGTTGAGGAAGCACAGAGAGTTTAAATTGGAGGGTAATATGTGTCATTCACTGTTAAAGTAACAAGCAATGTCTAAGTATGAACTTTGAGTAGGCGGCAAGAGTACCATCAGTCTTCGAAGGGTATAAAAATATCCCAACTCTTTCAACCTCTGGTGGATTGAGCTTAATGGAGCTTTCACACTGTCAACAGGATTCACTTGCAGTCATTATCAATTACAGGGATAGTAAACTGCGGGGAGTAGCACAGAAGCTAATACGGGTAGTGTCAGCAACATGAGGAGAGCGCAGTGGCTCACAGGGCTGAGCAAGAAGGCCGGTCGATTCAGCTGATCCCAAAACAGCAGCAGCCGAAGTAGAAAGACCCTTCTTGATTTTCAATTGTTGCCAGCTCTACAGACACTGCAAAATGTCCTTTCTTGCACACTTGTGGCACCAGAGGCTCGAGCAGGACAACGAGACCGGGGATGCCGCCTTCAAACCGCAAAAGAAGCAAATTTCGGCTGGGAAACCAGCAGCAGAGGTTTCGGTGGTAGAGCCTGAGGGTACAGGAGTAGTAACCTCAGCAGCAGCAGCACACTTTAAGATTCCCAGAGACTGAGGGCGAACGGTATCCCTCAGCGTTACGATGAGCGGCCATCAGGCTTCGGAGCAAGCTGGACAGCTTCACTTACGAGTCGATTGATTCTTTCCTCCAGTATTCGTTTACGTAATGACAGGAGAGGCTAGACCGTGATACGGCAATCTCGAACGCTTCTTGTGTATAGGTGTCAGCTGTTCTTTGCTTGAATTCGCAGTCTTTAGACAGCGCTTCAGGTACCGAGGAGGAGTCGATGGACTCACTAGGTAGTTGTCTGCGTGTCAGCCAATTGATGCTGGCGAAATTGTTCTTTGGCTTCACGTACACAGTTCCCTTCCAGCACTTGGATGGCTTTCTTCATAGGTATGCAGTCTTGATGGAAGAAAAGGTTAAAAAGCTTCGGGTAGATGTAATTGATGAGAAGCTTGAGTTTGTCCGATTTGCTGCGAGATTGCTGTATGAACTTTGGTGAGTGCAGAGCCAGTGAGTCCATTGAGCAGACGTGGTGTCTTTGCGAGCCTTCGACCGTTCTGGTCGTAGTAGCCCTTCCATATCCAGCAGAGGCAGGAATGTTATTGCTCAGTAATTGTGATGATGGGATAAGTAACACTTTAAAAAATTAAAAAACAACCTTTCTCTAAGGCTCTACTCGGCAATAAACTCAGAGCTGTGTACAGAGGGATAAGCTTGATGACTGACTCAGAGGTGAGGAATTGGCAACATATCACTTCCGCGGTAGTATCTCGAAGCTTCAATAAACTTGCTATGAATTCAGTGAAGCCTTTACAGTACGAGTGAACAATGAGACCATGAAAAGAGATAACCACATAACTAAAACACTAAAACTACAGAACACCAGCTAGTAAATATTGCAACTGGTCAGTGGCTGATCTGTCTATGAACTGCGATAATAGGCTTTCAACTCGGAATTGCTGCAGCTAATGTTCTTACAGGAAAGACTTCAGTGACATCAAACTGAAAAGGACAAGCTGTGTTATCACAATGACAAATACTAAAATCCAAGTCCCAGTGGACAAGATGTGGGATGTGAACCCCTTCACTGCTTTTTATGAGAATAACTTTCATAATTGAAATCGCACAGAAATTGCGGGATACCTGTGTTTTGAATTGGCTAGCATCCCCTTTCTATCTTTGCCACGGAATGGATGCGGAAGACAAAAAATCTGCCCTAGGCATCGTTGAAAGAGCATAGCTGATGTATGAAGACATTCCTGAAAATGGTCTGTATACATAATAGATGGTGGTCCTCTAATTCATGTGGTAACATGGCCCATTGTTGCAACATACAATGATATCTTAAATGAATATGTATCCTATACAACGAGACATTATGGCACAAGTTGCATTGTGGTGTTTGATGGTACCTAGATGCTAACAACTCAACTAAAGTAGTTGAGCACAGCAAACGTCGTGCTCACCTCCATGTCAGCCGATATTTTGTTTGAAGGTGACATGAACTTACCACCACTAACCAGCCTTCTTAGCAAACATAAATAATAAATCTCGTCTCATTGAGCAGTTAATTTCTAAATTCCAAGAGATGGTGTTCTTTGTAACAACATGATGGCAGTGCAGACAGTTGATAGTGTCCACAGCAGATGAAGCCTCTAAGGAACAGCACCAGTTGTAGTGGTAGGTACTGGACACAGACCTTGTTTAGTCATGCTTGTTGACAGTCCAACATAAACGATGGAACTATACAGCTCTGTCAAAATATCCCAATAATTATACAGCATTAATGAAATTCAGTCAGGCATAGGACATAGCAAGACCATACATGCCATGACTTGGTTGTGACACAGTCTCTGCTATATTTGGAAAAGGAAAAAAAAAAAAAAGCCATGACCTTGATCTACTGTTGTCTCCTATTTTTCTGAATTACTGGATCCATTTATTGAGCACAAGAAGTTCTCATTCTACTATTGAAAAAGACTGAGAGAGATGTCTTCTAAAACTCTAACGGGAGTAGAAACTCAGAATGTCTGACACATATCGGCTTCCATATGTACAACATGAAGATAAGAAAATCTATTTTCCCCCTCTATCTTAAAACTTGATCCTTGCCCCCACAAAGGCTGCTGCATAAATACCACTCTTACCAGAGTTTACCACCAGGCACAATGGTTAGGAAATGACCCTGGTCCCCGGCCCTTGAATGGGTCTGGAGATTTTAATGGTAACTACACTAGTAAGTCTTGTTCCTATTGAAACTGATCAAGCAGTTGCTCCTGACGTGTGCTGAATTTATTGGTTGTGCGCAACACGGGTGTACTGAAATCATGTGGGTGTCGAAAAAGCTGGATTTAGATTGTTCACCAATGTGTAAGCCACTGTCATGGACGAACTGTCATAACAGTCACAAAAGTTTCACTATTTGAAGTGATCGAAAATTCTTTCCTAGCTATTAGTGTTTTTATTTATCTGGAATTCCTTAACTGTTCATTAAAACATGATTATGCATTTCTCATTACTAAATGTTACTATATAAAGGTTAATGGAATTTTCTTAAACTGGATTAATGCAATGTTTGGAGACTACTAGTGTATATAGTAGTAAGTAGTGTTGTCCCCTCACCATAGTTTGAGACGGTTACTGTACGTTGGAGTTGTATATAATGTGTATATAATGTATCCGTGGTATGTATGCCTCCTGGGGAGCTTCCACGCAAAATAAAGCAATCGCGCATCAAACCAGTACCAACCTCCTGGGTGGTGTGGAATTGGTACAATTAAAATGCTTAGAACTTTTTTCTTGTGTGTAAATAAAAAAAAATCACAATAACAACTTCGTTTTGCCATAAACTTGTACACATACTGAAAAAAATAATTAAAAACAAATTAATTTTTTTTGGCCAAAAAAAAAAAAATTGCCAACAATGTAAAAGTGTATATATCTCGAGAAGCACATAGGGATTTACGGGGGTTTTAGTATTGTTCTATGCATGGATGCCTGATCAGTGACGAAAAATTCAGCTTGTTAGGATTAATTTTAAAGTTCACCATTAAAATAAATCTAAAATTCTTGGACTAATAGCTCAAACAGGAATAGATAAGACCCTCACGGGGCAACAGGTCCGGTGACCTACGACGCCTATTAGTAGGCGGGGCCACGATAGCAGTGGTTCTGCTCGAAGCAGTCTCTTGTAGGAAATTATAGTAATAAGGATGTTCTTTTTCAAATATGATAGATTAAACATGGCGAGAGTAAAATAAGCACAAGTCACACAAGTCCACCGCCGTACCAAATAGACCTCTTAAGGATACTCTCAGAACCAGCGTCCTATGCAACAAAAATCATCCCAATAAATGAGTTTCCATTGTAATAACAAAACTGACAGCGATGTAGACTTGATTTTCGGAAAAGACACTAATGCCAATTGAACCGCGCCTCCTTGGTACCCATGTTGTTCCATCCGAACTAAAGTTAAAGGATCATTATCGTAACCAGGGTGGATGACCATATTTCGGCAACGAAGAGGATGACATAATAGAAGATAATTAAGAAAGATACTGGATAGGGGAAGATTAGAGGACCTGTACAAATTCCCCAAGTCGAACACAATAAATCACTTCTCCCAGACAAACATAGCCAAGAAACCGAAATTCAGGATTTCTACTATTCGCTATGTCTGTGCCCAATAACCTAATCAGGGAAGAATATATACCCATAATCCATGTATGGCTTGCTACATGATAGAAGACCAACCAAGGCACACATCAAAAAGATTACAAAATATGCTCAAATGTGCAGCAAGAGGGTTCACTTCCTGGCACCAGTGTAAAATGAGACAAAGAAATGCATACATTGCGAAGGGACCACAAAAACCTTAGCAATGAAATGCCCTTTCAGAAAAGAACCATTGAAAGTAAAGGAAAGTTACCAATGACAAAGAAACATCAAAAAAACAGACGGAAATCATAGTCAAATACTAAAGAAACAGAACCTTAACATTAACTTAGAAAAAGATACACCAGCAAAATACTGACATGCTGCTACAATGCACACCTGCCAACATCGCAGAACCAGCAACATACGAGTTTACCCTTAATACGATACACTAAATTAAATAACTTAACAGAAATCAAAAATACTGAAATTCAAACTAGCAAATCATCTTAGATCTGGCTACCAATATAACAAGAAGACCCAGACACGATGGGAGGAACATACTGAACACCACAAGAAATGCACGAATCCAGACACAACCTACTACACATGAATAGAGAGTCTTGCAATAATACTTCACCTTCTCAAGGTTGGCCCGAAACACAACATTAAACGTTAAGATGATAAGTTGAAACCTAGAACAAATAAATAATAAATGGGCTTACACCAACCCTAGATTGAAAACAGGAAATACTACAATGGATTAATCCAAACACACAAATTGACTAAAAATTGCTGCTCTAGAGTTACAGAGGATGAAAGTTCAGGTTACATGACAAAAACACCAAGCCACCACACCCAAAGCATCAAAGAAGGGAAAGACACCAAAGCAAGTAACGCACAATATGGATCCAATTAGCATATTACAGCACAACGTGCCCATTGGAAAACAAACAAATCAATCTAATATTAAATTACAAAGACATAGATCCTGATACATTCTTATTTATTTAATAGTCCGGTTTAAAAAATGATGAATCCTTAAATATTCAATTATACTACATACAAACTCAATACTAGTAATGAAATGCACGATGGCAGTGCAATCCTGATTAAAACCAATATCAAACATACAATAAGAGATGATTACATCACAGACATTATACAAATAACAATAGACCACAGACACAGGACCATAAATTAGTGGACAACATTCTTCCCCACGCAGACATTTATCTGTCCTATCCCGGATTTCATAGCATAGCATCAATTAACAGCAACGTAATATTTTTTAGGAGATTTAAATGCTTAAACATAGGATCCTTGGCGACAATTGTGGACAATACAGGAGGAAAGGGACTGAAAACTTTCGCATAGATAACACAAACTTAATCATATTGGCCCTGATCATCATACTTAATAACAAGTAACACTCGAAACTACACCTGATAAATTATAGCGTGCACAACAAAACATATCATATTTACATTACAAATGGAGCAGACCGATGACAACCTCAGACCACATTACCTATAATATTCACTATACATCTCCCAGCTATCAAAATAGTACGCCACCAGAATTAACTTTGGAATAAAGCAGATTGGATCTAATAACAGAACCACATAACAAATAACTTCACACACCAAAACTTCCCAATCTCATGCCTCAAACACAAATTAGACTCAGCTCTCAGTTCTTGTACAAACAATAATAAAAGCAATAGAGGACTTGTACCCATCAAACATCAAAACATTACCAAATCATTATTAAATCACGACAGTTAAAAGGTATCCATATTATATTTCTAATCTAATAGCAGAAGGACCAAAGGAAAGGTGAAAGGGGCAAGTTTCTAGCCTTAAACAATTAGGAAAAAGCTCTAATAAAGATGCAAAAGCAAAATAACTAAATTGGCAAGAAAATTCCTGCAACTAAAAAAAAAATAAATAATAAGACACCTAGGAACTCTGGCAAAATTTAAGCAGTTTGAAAGGAAACAAGATAATACTTCACCATACATTATCATAATAACAAGAGTTATATTTAGAGGAGATAAGGAGGAAATATTTAGAAATATATGGAAGGAATGTTTTATATCATCCACAAGAAAAACATACATTTTGACGGACCAAAATGAATTATTGTAACAATTACATCACGGCGGGACATACTAATAAGGAATTACTAATTACAATCACTCTGACCTAAGAAGATTAGATGAAAACACTACATGACAAAAGGTATAACAGGCAAAAATTGAAAATATACTAAAAAAGATGAAACAATGTTTCTGGGCGAAATAAAATCCACAAACTAATCCATTTCCAAAATACTGATAATGCCATAGAATCATATATAGAGATACTTAACCATTCCTTCTCTATGGGATACTTCCCACACAAATTTAGCACGCATCAATAAACTAATACCTAAACCCACAAAGCAAGCAACAAACCCAATCACTAGAGACCCATATCTTTACTAGAGGTTCACATGAATTTTTCGAAAATTAATAACTACAGACTAAAGAATTATTTAGAAATAAACATAATTACCCGACACTCAACAACGGATTCAGAAACTCAGGGCACTGACTCTGCCATTGCCATAACACCTAGAAAAAACCCCCGCCCTAGGCAAGAACTCACTGTTACGTGAGTACTTCGTGACGTATAAGCATTTGATAAGGTATGGCATGAAGCCTGACTACTAAATTGTATCACTAAAGATGCCTGACTAATTTCAAGACTATTATGTACATTCCTTGTAGAAACAGCAAATATCACAATGAATGGGTCCAAGGACTACATTTTGAAATACGGAGCGGTGTTCCGCAGGAAGTGCGCCTCTCCTTCCAACACTACCACAATATCACATCCGATATCCCCACATCTTCATATGGATGCTTAACACATGTATGCCGATGATATAACACAAATCATCACCCATCAAAGCAAGTAGTCGAAAAGAATGATGGCGACGAAAGTACAAACAGAATAACAATACTAAAAAATTAATTAAAAACATGGAAAATTCAAACAAACACCCACAAAATTTAAGATAATCCTTAACAGCTAGGAAACACCATCCGTCTCAATATGCAGGGACATCATTCCCTACTCTTAGGGCGGGTTCATACTTGGGTTGCCATCATGAATCTGAATGAAATTCTCTCATGAGGGGTGTCAAAATGATGTATTTTTATATAAGGAATTCAATATGAGCTTATTTTTTGGATAGAACCTCTCTTACCTACCTCATTTTGTTCTCAATGTTTTCACTTTTGACCCGTTACAACCCTTTATATACTATTAGAAGAACATAAGGCAAATTGGATAATTATTGATTATTGATATACAGTATTGATATTGGTATTTGATATAGCCAATAAAATGTTCATATTATTACATTTCAATCGCATGTATTCACTGAATACAAATTACAAGATTATTCTCCTGACTTCTTGGAACTTTCACTGGACGGTTGTATCAAGTCCTGTGTGTGACTCAGTTTTTTGGACCCAGCCTCCGCTGGTTGTCCTGAGCCCTGCCCTCCATCTCTATATGCATGTGAAAGTAATTAGCAGAACCTCAAGTCACCATTTTATTAACCCCCTCAATGCTTTGTGGTGGTGGGCAAGGCCAGTTGAGCACTTCCATGGGTGTGTTGTTTGAAGCCATCACATTTAATTTGTCAGGTGTCCTCTGTCCACAGAGGAGTCCGCCTAGCTGAGTTTCTGGGTCCCCATCTCCCCTGAATGGCCAGGTTCTCTCCAATCACAACCCCTCAAATCATATTCTGATCCTCAGAGCACAGTAAATTTAAATTATGGAGATGGCTTCACTGTGGGCATAACCAAGCAGGATCTTTTCACAGTTGGCATCACAATGTCCTCACCTCCTTCCTCTGTGACTTATGGCAGTCCAGTTGAAAGGCATGTGCCTAGGCCCTTCAATCCAGGAGTGTTTGACTTTCACGTTGAATCTAACATTGGATAATACACTCCAATGATGAATTGCACAATGAAGTGCAATTCTTAAGGTTCTTCCCTTTAATTTAAGTCTGTTTTTGACAGAACCACCCAAGCCTGAGAAGTCATTAGCTTTGTGGGCCAGCGGCTGTGGTTTACTGGTTCCTATCTCCAACAGGCCAGCCCTGCAGGAAGCCACTCCATCCCTGACTGCAACATACAATTTTTAAGCCTAGTGTTTGATCAGTTAGAGATTTTTGATGACCTTGTGAGGCAGCTTGATCACTGGGGGCGCACGGAGATACGGTGGGTTTGGATTGATCTTCAAAGGTCTGTACCGAATCAGGGCTTTCCTATTGGCCCCCATGGCCCGGATATTTTGTTGTCTTTAGACTAGGGGACATCCAGGCCAACAATCCAATGGCACAGGGGAAGTTCCCAGTGTGTAGTTGCACACCAACCAGCCAGCCTTCCTCCCCAGGTGCCAGCTCCAGCTTCCGCGTACTCCAGCTTTCACACCCCAACAGTGTTGACACTTGTATTCTCCAATTGGCCAACAAGGTCTTATCAAAACCCTCTCTTTCAGCCAAGCAAACCATGACTTAGCAGTGCCACAGGCGCTGCTTTGCTTACTTGCGTCTTTTCATTATTCCTTACTTCTATGCGATTATTATGGCAGCATATGGCAAACTTAGACTAATTTTAATTAGTTGATGACCTATATTTTTCTTTAAATATTTGTAGATGTCTTATATATTTATGAAGTAGTTAAACAATTTGTATGGAGAAAAAATGTGACAGCCACGGCATAGCGATTGAGAGGCGTAGGATTAAGTACTACAATACAAATTGATCCCAATTTAATAATAATCACTGCAAATTGATGTAGGTTGGGTTGTCAGAATTGAACTTTTTTCTTCATATTTGTGTTCTATCAACCAAAAATAACGTTATTTTGACACCCCTCTCCATTAATTCCTCATTGCTGAGTTCCGCAAGATTGGTGGGGCCCTGGAACAGTATGTTGAGGAAGCTTCTCAGCTGTCCAGGGATGGAGATGTTCAGGGGAAATCCGAGCAAAAGAGACCATAAATTTATTTTGCCTCTCGAGACAAGCATTTCCTAGTATTACTGCTGCCGCCTCAACTACCAAGCATCATCCTTGACCTATCTGGGACTTATGGCTTCAGCTGGTAGATCTCGCAACCTTCTGTTGCTAGAGATATAGACTTCCTTGCCTGGGAGAACTCGTCCACTAAGGAGGCAGCTTCAGAAGATACTCCTTGAACCGTTGTGCATGTGTGTTCCCTGGTATCAGAACAGTCAACTCTCTGTTCCTCCACAAGTGTTCTATATAACTGTCGCAAAGCAGATAGTTTGAAGACTGAGTCAGAGTCCTCGACTAAAGCAACAATTTGCGCAATGACAACTGAATTGAAGTGAGGGGCAGGAGGACCTGCAGATGCTCTGTGATCCTCAGCACGAGCTGAGTCTCTCAGGTGCAAGTAACACTGTAGATGGTAGTGAGTGTCACCAGCGTGGGCATCAGCTGCCGGGCAATCAGTTTGCCCAGAAGATTGAAATTTTTGGTGCTCTGAGCCCAGGTCTTTAAGTTTGTGCCTACATTATATGTTTCAACTTTACGTAGATTCTTTTGGTCCTGTCCCTCACATATTATGCAACAAGGAGACTTCTGAGGAGCAGAAGACACTGCAAAACTGGACGGTAGTTTCTTAGGTGAGCTTTGGTGACTAGAATGCTCTTCTTCAGTGAACCTTCTCAGGCGAGAGTTACTGCAGAAGGTTCTGCAAACTTTGTGATATTTGGCATTGTGTCTCTGAAGCGTCTTAGCAATGCCCTGGCCCTCATCAAGCTGAGCCCATGACACTTTCAAACAAGAAGGCATGTCACCAATGGCTTTAAAACCATTCAGATCTTTCTCAATTGAAGCAAGGTCCTCTTCCTTTGGCGTCTGCAACCGTTCACCTTTTTCTTCTTGGCAGAGACAGCAAAGCTCCCAGTTGATGGCATCCATCCTTCCAGTACAGCTAGGCCTTCCCACAGCAGAACGACAGGCACCTGAAATAAAAGAAAAAATATTAAAGCTTTTAAAATGTAGGACTAAAAGTGTCAAAAGTGTTAAAGTTATGCAAAATTCAATTTTTACAGGCGGCCATATTGGATTTTCCCAATATGGCGTTTCCTGTCAAGGCTACCGTCAAACAGACATCAGATTTAGAATCCCTGAGGTCAAAAAGTGTTTTGATTTGTAACTGTGTGACTTTTTCTTGGCGAGTAATGGAAAAATCTGTTTTTGGGTGGCGGCCATTTTGAATTGTCGAGTATGGCGACCCTATTGAAAATTGGCTTTGGCTCCCGGCAGATTTGAATTCAGCATGTCAAAAACTACAAGTGTGCCAAATTTCGTGCTTGTAGACAAATTTGCACAATTCTTCCCCTAACAGACCAGACTATATAGAGTTTTGTAAACAGTGTCACTCACCTATTTCTGATGTTTTCCCATATTTTTCGGACCTGCTAGGGAGTTTTCAAGTGTCCGGTCAGGTCGTTGAATTTAGTTGCTATAGTCTGCCACGCTGCTGCCTTCTTGTTCATGCCATAGAATTTTGTGGTTTTGCCATTAATGACTTCTATGTGCTCCTTGATGAGGTCAAGGAGCACCCACTTATCCACATGGGATATAGGCGTTGCCCTAGAAGGAGAAGCTTCATACCGTGCAGCCATGATGGTGTCCACTGTAGTTGTAAACAAACTTGAATTTCGCGCCGCTTGAATTTTCCGCCGAATCGAGCGGGAATAGGAGAAAGTAGCGCTGGCGAACACTCACGTACGCCAACCCTGGCGTTCGCCAGGGTTGGTGGACGCTAGTGTGTAAAAGTAAGGATTTCCTGAGCTGGCGTTCCCTGGCGCAGCATCGCGGTCCAGCCTGGNGAGAGAGAGGGAGGGAAAGGAAAAGAGAGGGAGAGAGAGGAGGGAAAGGAAAAGAGAGAGAGAGAGAACGGGTGAACGGAGAGGCCCTGGCACTAAGATGGCGCCAATAAGAGTTGTCACTACTCTTATTATTCAAGGTACTCTAGTGCCTACCGAGCCCTGAAGAAGCTCCGTTCCAAGTCTCCATCTCGGGCGAGTGCTATTCGAACAGCAGATGGGCACCTCGTGTCGGACATGGATGGGCAGATGGCTCGTTGGGCTGAGTACTTTGGGCAGTTGTTCATAGTGGACCCTACTACTGAGCAGCTTCACACCACTGGGTTACAGACAGTGGATGCCGATCCTCCCATTGACGAAACCGCACCCTCTCATGACGAAGTCAGAGAGGCTGTAACAAAATTGAGGGGTGGAAAGGCAGCTGGTGTTTGTAATATCAGTGCGGAGCTCCTCAAAGCTGGGGGTGAGGCCATGATCCGCGGGTTGCATGCTGTCCTGACTGCCGTGTGTCAATCAGTTACCATTCCTCCTGACTGGAAAAGGGGGCTGGGTCCCTATCTGGAAAGGGAAAGGGGACCGTCAGGACTGCAACAATTACCGCGGTATTACACTGCTCAGCGTGCCAGGCAAGGTGCTTGCCCATCTATTGCTGACACGGATTCGCAGTCATCTGGTGAAGCATCAGAGACATCAGCAGTCTGGGTTCACGCCTGGTAAGTCAACAACGGACCGTATCCTAGCGCTTCGTGTCCTGGTGGAACGCTGACGTGAGTTTCGACAGGGGATGCTTGCAGCCTATGTTGATCTCAAGAAGGCGTTTGACTCAGTGCATCATGAGTCACTCTGGGATCTTGTGCGATTTCGCGGGATTCCTGCAAGGACTATTGGTTTGATAACTTCTGGGACTGAGTGTGCTGTGAAGTGTGGGGCAGGTGTATCCAGCTTCTTTCCTGTGAATACAGGAGTGAGGCAAGGGTGCGTCCTTGCCCCATCACTTTTCAACGCTTGTATGGACTGGGTATTGGACAAGGTTGTAGATCAAAGTGATTGTGGAGCATCCGTCGGGAACACCAAGATCACTGATCTTGTTTTTGCCGATGATGCAGTAATCTTTGCTGAGTCGCTGGAGGTCCTGGTGATGGCTCTCGAGGCGCTGCACGAGGAGGCAAAGCCTTTGGGACTTGAGGTCTCCTGGCTTAAGACCAAGGTCCAGGTGTTTGGAGACTTACTAAATGAAGCAGTATAGTCTGTTCATGCGTGCGGCGAGGACATTGAGATCTTGGAAAGTTTTACATACCTTGGTAGCGCAGTCCATAATGACGGCGGGTCACGTCAAGAAGTCTTACGGTGGATTAGCATAGCCCACGGTGTTATGAACTCGCTCAGCGGGAGTATTTGGCGTTGTCGGTACCTGTGCATGAGGACAAAGATCCGGATCTTGAAGTCGCTTGTGATCCCTGTCTTACTCTATGGTTGTGAGACATGGACACTAAATAGTGACTTGAAGGGACGAATCAATGCCTTTGGTAATAAGTGTCTTCGCAGAATCATGGGGTATCGCTGGGATGATTACGTGTCAAATCAGCGATTGCACCGTGAGACTGAATCGAGGCCTATTACCTGCATAGTCCGTCAGCGCCAACTTCGGCTATATGGGCATGTGGCACGCTACCCTGAAACCGATCCTTCCCATCGGGTTGTATCTGTAAGAGACAATCCGTCGTGGAGGAGGCCAAGGGGGCGCCCACAAGGCTCGTGGCTGGGGCAAGTTGATGTTTCTTGTCGAGAGCTGCTTGGTATGGGAAAGGAGCCTGCATGGGAACTCGCGCGTGGTGACCCCCGGGAGTGGCGTCGTAGGGTGGTCGAGGTGACGCGGCCCCCGGCGTAGCCCCCAATGATTGATTGATTGATATCTTCCAAGCAAAATATAAACCAACCCAAAAATCTGCCCAACCACCAAAGCAAAAAATCCCGGGCACTGGCGGGCATATGATGGCCAGTTAATGAAATCCCTCATTATACCTGACCATCAGGTGCAGCAGTTAATAATAAAATAAGTCACTAATGTGGAACTCGACTCAGCCAGCCCCATATGATGTCCGTAGGTGCCCGCCTCTTTACCTTGCCCTATTAATAGTCCTTGGTTTATGGAGCAAAAAAACATTAATGTGAAGGATATGTGTTGTGATCCATTCACAATATCGTAACTTATTAATGGCTTTCATTCGACGGTACACTTTCGTCATTGTGTGGTTGTTTTGTTTACAATTATCAGCTGTGAGCGCCGAGCGGGCGAGCCTCGACCACTGTCAGCCGTTCTGGCGAGGCACGAAAGCGAGAGAGAAGCCGCAAGAAGCCGTAAGAAGCCGGTTTCTTACGGCTTCTCACCAAAATTCGCCTATTGTCAGCTGAGCTGCAATCGGCCAATGATAACACGCGCCTCAGATTCTGAGGCTCAGAGCCAATGAGCGTTACGCTAACATACGTGTCTCGGCAGTCGGAGTAGTCACTAGTCAGTTCTTGGTCTTGGTACTAGTCAGGAGTCTGTTTCGAGAAGAAAAAAAAAAGAAAAAAACATAATACCGAAATCCAATATCGACCAAATAATATACCGATACCGGTATACCGATGCAATACTAATACCGATACCGGTATACCGAAAAATAAAAATACCGGTAATACCGGTGCTAAAATACCGGTATTTCGGTATACCGGATACCGGTGCACATCCCTAGTTACACGTCGCGCCTCACAGAGGAAGGACCTTCACCCCGCGCTCCCCAGCTCACCTCCTTCCTTGTTGCCAGACGTTCAGTTCGCCCTTCATAGGCTTGCTCTCGATCTTGCTCCGACTCTAGGCCTGTTATAGGGGCTTGCTGCTCCTGTCAGGGAGCTGCAGGGAGACAAGATTCAGTAGTGGTCTGGTGGCCTGGCACCGCTGTTATAGGGGCTTGCTGCTCCTGTCAGGGAGCTGCAGGGAGACAAGATTCAGTAGTGGTCTGGTGGCCTGGCACCGCTGTTATAGGGGCTTGCTGCTCCTATCAGGGAGCTGCAGGGAGACAAGATTCAGTAGTGGTCTGGTGGCCTGGCACCGCTGTTATAGGGGCTTGCTGCTCCTGTCAGGGAGCTGCAGGGAGACAAGATTCAGTAGTGGTCTGGTGGCCTGGCACCGCTGTTATAGGGGCTTGCTGCTCCTGTCAGGGAGCTGCAGGGAGACAAGATTCAGTAGTTGTCTGGTGGCCTGGCACCGCTGTTATAGGGGCTTGCTGCTCCTGTCAGGGAGCTGCAGGGAGACAAGATTCAGTAGTTGTCTGGTGGCCTGGCACCGCTGTTATAGGGGCTTGCTGCTCCTGTCAGGGAGCTGCAGGGAGACAAGATTCAGTAGTTGTCTGGTGGCCGGGCACCGCTGTACACCCCTCCGTGGTGTGCCAGCCCGGGGCCTGTCTTGTTTTTGTACGTTGGGTTGCTTGTCTGGTTGGTTGTGTCGTTGTTCGGGTTGTTGTGCTCAGGAGTTTGGCCACTGCCTCTGGCTCTGTCTCTATCCTTAGGGCCTGCTGCTCCTGTCAGGGAGTTGCAGGGGGGGGGGGATTCAGGGTCGTCTGGCGGCGCGGTACCTGAGCACCGGGGCGCTGCCCGCCCAGGGACCGCCTTGTGGTTTGCCTTGTTATAAAAGTATAGTAATAATAATAATAATAAGTATTTAATATAGTTTATTTTAAATATAAGTAGATTAAATATACTACACTGGCTCGACTCTTTTGTCTCGTGCGTTGTCAGTAGTTTTGAATGTTGCATGCCGACACACTGCTACTGTTACTTGTTAGCTGTGTTTCTGCCTCGGTAGTCAAGTTTGTTGTGTTGTTGTTGGCTGTGTTCCAGCCTCAGCAGTCTTGTTTGTTGTGTTGCTGTTAGCTCTTCTCTTTGGGTGAAGAGCCCGCCCAGGTTGCAACGCCTAAAGGCCGGTTCCCATCAGCCCGCTTGTACGGCCGTCTTACAACAACACCGCTCAACAATGACGTCACCATCATCACCGCTTGAGTGGTATTTGTGGTAACTGGGCACAGTTGGCAACTCCGCTCGAGCGGACACCGCCGAGCGGACACCGCCGAGCGGGAGAGATGACTTGAATTTAACTTTGTACGGCGGCCGTACAGCGGTACGGCGGTGCGGTAGACTTTGTTGTGACGTCTTTGTTGTTGTACGGCGGCCGTACAAGCGGGATGATGGGAACCGGGCTTAAGGAGACACCAAGCTCCCTCTGGACAGTGCACTCTGTTGCACGGATATACGTGTCTACCGTGGCAACTAGTGTGTTGGTCGCCCATTAAGAGTCCCTCGGTGTGGTACGAAGCCGAACCCGGCGGTCGCTGGCGAAGGCCAGTGACACAAAGGGGGCCCTTAGAGGGCTGGTTATAGGAAGCACCGAGGGTAGGGCATAGCTCAAACAGGAATAGGTAAGACCCTCACGGGGCGGCAGGTCCGGTGACCTACGACGCCTATTAGTAGGCGGGGCCACGATACGACTTGGCTGTAGGATAAGCGTAGCAGTGGTTCTGCTCGAAGCAGTCTCGTTGTTAGGAATTATAGTAATAGGTTTTTCTTTTCAAACATGATGGATTAAACATGGCGAGAGTTAAAATAAAGCACAAGTCATCACAGGACCGCCGTACCAAAATAGACCTCTTAAGGATACTCTCAGAACACAGCGTCTGCGCAACAAAATCATCCCAATAAATGAAGGCTTCATTGTAATAACAAAAACTTGACAGCGATGTAGACTTAATTTTCGGAAAAGACACTAAATGCCAATTAACCCGCGCCTCCTTTGTACCCATTGTTCCACCCGAACTAAAAGTTAGAAGATCAGTAATCTTAACCAGGGTGGATGACCATATTTACGGCAACGAAGAGGATGACATAATAGAAGAATTATTAAAGAAAGATACATGGATAGGGGAAGAAGATGTAGATGATCTGTACAAATTCCCCAAGTCGAACACAATAAAAATAACGTTCTCTCAGAAAGCAAAAGAAAAGCCCTAAGCTCCATAGCAAAGAAAGCCCTAAATTCTAGAATTCTACTATTCTCTATGTCTTTGCCCAATAACCTAATCAAAGGAGAAGAATATATACCCATAATCTCATGTATGAGATGCTACATGATAGAAGACCACTATACAAACCAATGCACACAACAAAAGATTACAAAATATGCTCAGAATGTGCAGAAGAGGGTCACTCCTGGCACCAGTGTTAAGTGAGACAAAAAAATGCATAAATTGCGAGGGACCACAAAGAACCTTAGCAATGAAATGCCCTTTCAGGAAAAAGACCATTGAAAGTAAAAGGAAAGTTAACAATGACAAAGAAACTAACAAAAAAACATACACTGAAATCATAGTCAAATACTAAAGAAACAGACTTTAACATTAACTTAGAAAAAGATACACCAGCAAAAATACTGACATGCATGCTACATGCACACCTGGCAAACATCGCAGAACCAGGCACATACGAGGATACCCTTAACAAGACACTAAAATTAAATAACTTACCAGAAATCAAAATACCTGAAATTCCAAATAGCAAAATCATCTTAGATATGGCTACCAATATACAAGAAGAAACAGACACTATAGGGATGGAACATACTGAAACACCACAAGAAAATGCCAAACAAGACACAACCAACATACACAGGATTAAAGGAGAAGATTTAGGTCTGGCAATAATTACCTCAACTTCTCAACGTTTGTCAAAACATAACTTAAACTTAAGAATGATAAGTGAAGCACTAGAAGAAAATAAATATAAATGGGCTTATTCTTTCCGGCCTTATTCATTCCTGCGTGTCTTCATTCCCAGCCAGCACCGGATAATGGGACCCATGTGGGCATCTCACATGGGGTCCATATAGATTTGGCCGCGGGCTCCATGTGCGCCGCATGTGGGCTGCCCAGGTGGGCTAGACATGAGAACTATGTGGGTCTTAGGTGGGCTAGACATGGGAAGCATGGGTCCCAGGTGGGCTTCACATGGGAACTATGTGGGTCCCAGGTGGGCTAGACATGATCTATTGATTTAATGCCTTGAGAAAAAAATCCAAAATTTAAGAATTTTTTTTTTGAAAAAATCCAAAATTTTTAAGAAAAAAATCCAAAATTTTGGGCTAGACATGAGATATAGGTTGGATTCATATGGGTATTGTGTGGGCATGGCATTATATTAACGTGGTTATTGCACATATTAATGATGCATTATTATTACTAAAGAAAGGGCTTTGGACATATAGTTAATATGCTAAAGAAAAGTGAAAACTGTTAAGCCCCGCCGCTCTCTGAGGGGGAAGTGCGGCAGAGGCTCAACAGGGGGTTGAAGCTTCTATTTAGCGGCCCCCCCACCCGCTACAGATCTATCCAATCGGCTGCTGACGTGGCAATGACAACTAACCCCGGCACCCCTACCTGAAGGTGCCGGGTTGGGCATATCTCCTTGTGAAAGGTAAACGGGGCAGTGCCCCTGGCTTTGGAGATACGGGGAGCTTACCTCCCCAGGCTGGTAAACGCCTCCCCCCGGCATTGCCGGGGGGGGGGCGACCCTCCCTGTACCCCCCGAGATCCCTAGCCTGCATAGTTACCTCGGGGGCATCCATTAATCGCCCGCCCCTGTCATGCACCGTCAATCATATGAATACATCACCATCTGCTGCGTAGCCTCCTGAAAGATCTGTATGTGGTACTCAAGGGGTCCTTAAACCCTGCTGCGTGTGTCTCGCCATGCCCCGTGGTCCCAGGGGGAACCCAGGGGAAGTCTCATGGAGGAGGTGTCTAGTAGGGCGTTGTAGCAGCGTAGAGTTTCACCTCCACCCCAGGCCCGCCGCTAGTGTCTCGCCCCAATCCCCAGTGGTCCCCCGAGGGCCCTGAAGAGAGGCCACAGGGGCAGGTAGTGTTGTAGGACGTTCAAGATGACAGATGTTCAAAGGAAGCGATGAGGAGAAACTCAAAGATATTGTGATAACTAGGGAAATGGTGGAAGAGGGTATAGACAAAATGAAAAATTTTAAATCGCCAGGACCAGATGAAGTGTATCCCAGGGTATTAAAGGAATGCAAGGAGGTTGTTAGTGAGTCCTTAGTGCACATTTTTAGGAAATCGGTTGAGATAGGCGATGTGCCATTATTGTGGGGGAAAGGAAATGTTGTTCCCATATTTAAGAAGGGAGACAGAGGACTAAAGTCAAATTATCGACCCGTAAGTCGTATAACATCAGTGATGGGTAAATTATTGGAATCTATTATTGCAAAAAACATTAGATCTCTCTCAGATAAACATAGTTTGATCAATGATTCACAACATGGATTCACCAAGGGTAGGTCATGTCTCACCAATTTATTGAGTTCTTATAGGAAAGTTTATGAGACGGCAGATAATGATAAGGATTATGATATAATATATCTGGACTTTAGTAAGGCATTTGACAAAGTACCACACGAGCGATTCTTAAATAAGGTTAGGGCTCATGGTATAGATGGGAAGGTTCTTCATTGGATCAGAGCTTGGCTAAGTAATAGGCAACAAAGAGTTACAATTAATGGTTCTAAATCTGAATGGGGACTGGTGACAAGTGGAGTTCCACAAGGGTCTGTTTTGGGTCCATTACTATTTTTGATTTACATCAACGACTTGGATAGTGGGATTAGCAGTGATATCAGCAAGTTTGCTGATGATGCTAAGTTAGGTAGGATTATTGGATCACAGTCTGACGTAAACATATTGCAGGGAGACTTAGATAAACTTAACGAGTGGGCAGTCAGATGGCAGATGGAATTTAATATTGATAAATGCAGCGTTATGAACATTGGTAGAAAAAACCCTGGTAATAGATACACCATAATCAATGTATCGCTCAAAAAATCAGAATGAAAAAGATCTTGGAGTGAGGGTGAGCCCAGACCTCCGACCTAGGAAACAATGTATTGAGGCCAGAAATAGAGCTAATAGAGTATTAGGATTCATTACCAGAACTCTTAAAAGTAAAAGTGCGGAAGTTATTATAAAGCTTTATCTGGCTCTAGTCAGGCCTCACCTAGACTATGCGGTTCAGTTTTGGTCTCCATATTACAGGATGGATGTAGTGTTTCAGAAAAAGTGCAGAGAAGGATGACGAAGAAGTTTTTCGTGCAGAGAAGTTTTTAAGTGGATAAAAGGATTTAATAAAGGAGAGGTAGAAAAAGTTCTTACGGCTTTTAACCAGGGTAGAACAAGAAGTAACGGATTCAAGCTGGAAAAGCGTAGATTTAGAAAGAAAATAGGGAAAAACTGGTTCACAAATAGGGTGGTCTAACGCCGGTGTTATGCCGAGGTCTCTGTCGGCGGCCTTGTTGTGGGCACTGTCCTGCAGGTGACTGTGGCCTCGAGGATCTCTTACTGTTTGTGTCCCAGCCTTAAGGGAACCTGTAACATAGACAACACCCTGAAGGAAGAAAACGTGATTCTCTCTATTTTCTCTTTCTCATTTTCTCATTTTCTCATTTTCTCTCGATTTTTTTTTTCTCACACACACACACACAATCACACACACAACTCACGTGTCGGGGCATTGGCGAGTGCCGGGGGTGGACGGACGGGTGGGCGGGCCGGCAACCTTGGTGTGGGAGGCGCGGCAGGTGGAGGGGGAATAAAGCAAACCAAGCATTGAACATGATCAAACGATTTAATAGCCTTCCAAAAGATATAAAAGTACATCTAGTTAAGGCCTTAATAATACCAATACTAGAATATCCATCGTACCCATTGCTCACATTATCAAGAATGAACTTGCTCAAACTTCAAATAATTCAAAACAAGGCTCTTCGCTTTGCTCTAGAAGAAAAATACCCATACAATATTAATACTGAACAAATGCATAACCTTGCTAAATTAAAACCAATAAATATCAGACTTTTTGAAAAGGCAATAAGAACAAGAAACAGATTAACGATCACAATCAAAGATAAACACTACCTAGAAATAATAGGAGAAAGAGACAATAAAGAGCATGGGGGGTTTTTCAGAAACCTTCCAAAAAAGCTAAATATAGGAGAACCGTATCCAATCTTCACTGCAAATTAAATTACTGATACAAAAAAATCATAAATAAAAAAATCATAATTGTTCTATATGTATGAATGGGTAGATGCATGTATGTATAAGTATATATTAAATGTATAATTTTTTTTTTTTAATAAAAGTATTAATGTGGGTATGTGTATTTATTTAAGGACAGTTTGGTTGATAAATTTAAAAATGTATTAATCAAATAGTTAAAAAACGTTGATTTTCCCCCTCCCAAAAAAATTATATATTCAATGCCTTCCAAATATAACATAACAAATGTGGTAGGAGTGCGTGGGAAGTCACTATAATCTATAATAATATAAGCGAAAGTGTGTGTGTGTGTGTTCGTCTGTCCGCGATAGGTCCGCCCCTGTGGCGGAATCCCATTATATTGCACATTTTTGGAACCAGGCCGAGTGGAACCAGGCAGGGGGCCGAAGGCCCACCAAACACAGGTGGTGGGCCGAAGGGCCACCATTAGCCCTCAGCAGGAGCTACCCTAAAAGGCCGCCCTCGCGCTAGTCTAATATAAAGCAAGGTGGATCGCCCACATCTATTTGCTCTTATACTGTATTTAATTTTATCTTGCTTTACATTTCTTCAACTCAATTCTCTTTCCCCCCTTGTGCTATTCCCCCCCAAACCAAACCAAACCTTCATCTTGAGTCCGTATTGTGAAGCTCCCGAGCTGTGGGCGTGTGGGCTTGTGTGGTTGTTCGATAGTTTGGGTTCGAACCACCACATCACCCTCCCTCCTGGAAGTCGTGGTGGCGACCTGCTGTAAAACCATTGACGTACCGGGCGTATACCTTTCTGGGGGGCGAGAAACTCTTCCACTCCTGGTAATAGTGAGAGGGCGTAGTGAGTAGGGACGGACTGTAGTGGCACGGTGGGAGGCTGCACCACAGGCCCGTCTGTAATGGATATTTCTCCCGGTGACTGTGTTGGAGGGGTAGCAACCTCTGGAATAGAAAGAGGTTTGTACTCACGAGGATTATGGTGAAATGAAGAATGTTGTTTGGTAGGTGGAGGGACTAAAGGGTAGGTAGAATGGTCTGGAGAGAGGAGCGCTGGCTTTAATCGATCCACCGATATGGTATCCTGACCTGCGTCCCTAAACACCGTGATGAGTTTGTCAGACTTCCTAATGACTTTGAAAGGGACGTTGTAGGGACGCTGTAGGGGTGAGCGCCTGGCGTCACGACGGATCCAGACGTACTCTGACTCTGCTAGCTTGGGGGGAATGTAAGTTTTCCGTTGGCCACTGGAGCGGGGAGGAGTAACTCTCATCTTTGACACGACGACGCGGAGGGCATCCAACATTTGGTGTCTATTTGAATTGTCCGGTTGAAAGTTTGGAGCTATGTAGAAGTCCCCTGGAAGACGGAGAGTTTGACCATATGTGAATTCGTCTGGGCTACATCGTAAATCCTTCTGAAAGTAGAAACAAATATTGAGAACCAATGGTAAAGTCTCAGCCCAACGAAATGGATGTGGTTGTGACCTGCGAGAATCCTTTAGGCGTCGGTGGAAACCGCCCCACCATTGCCATTAGACTGTGAATGATAAGCAGTAGTACGTTGGTGAGAAGATCCAAGAAAACTCATAAGCTGGCCCTAAAGATCTGACTCAAATTGTGCACCACGATCAGTGATAATGGTATTGGGTGCACCAAATCGAGCCACCCAACCTGAGAGGAGTGCCATGGCAGTAGTCTCGGCCGACATGTCTTGCATAGGTATCGAGTCTACCCACCTAGTGGACCGGTCGACGCAAGTAAGAAGGTAGATGAACCCTCTCGATGGTGGCCAAGGTCCCAAAATATCAACATGTACCGTTCAAACGTGTGTGGGGAGTGTCAGCGTCTCCAAGGGAGACTTGTGAGGCGTGTGAGTCTTGGAAGTTGACAGTCAAGGCACTGCTGAGCCCAACGTCGTGAATGGGCTCGAATCCCTGGCCAGACGATGCGACTGGAGAGGAGCCGTTGCGTAGCCTTCATGCCTGGATGGCTGCTGTTGTGGAGATGGTTGAAAACTTCCAGGCGATGGGCGACTGGAATAAAAGGGCGAGTACTGCTGCAGGATATGTCGCACCAGATTTCCAAGTCAGATTCTGGCAAAGTGAAAGGCTGAAGTCTGAGCCTTGTTGTTGCTGTCCTGAGAGTTGCTAGTTCATCGTCGTTGACTTGAGAAAGTGCTATTCTTTGAAAGTCAAGGGGTGAGGGTATGGAGAGTGAGTCTACGGAAGAAACACACCGAGAGAGAGCGTCGGCCACGGTGTTTTCCTGTCCACTGATGTGTTTTACATCTGTTGTAAAAGCAGAAATGTAAGAAAGATGTCTTTGAACACGGGGAGAATATAAGTCAGACTGGCGGGACATGGCGAAAGTTAGGGGTTTATGGTCCGTGAGGACTTGAAACTGTCTTGCTTCCAGCAAATGTCTGAAGTGCCGGATTGCTAAATATATGGCCAATAATTCACGGTCAAAGGTACTATACCTCATCTGTGTGGTGTCCTCTCTCTGCCTGCTCTTCCCCGGGTGAAGAGCAGAACCGCTTCCTCCTCCAGGCCGAAATCCCTGATGTTTGGCAGGATCTTCTTGCGGAAATGCTGTCTGAGAGACACCAGGTGTGGTTATTTAAAAAATCACACCTGGCAGACATCTGCCACATGACATTCCCCCGGACCTTGCCGTGCCAAGAGTTGAGGGAGATGAAATCGAGGATGGCACGGTCCTCGGCCCGGGTAAAGGGGCATCTTGTGGCCTTCCTGGGCTCTCTGTCAGGGACTCGCGGGACGTTCCTGCGGAACCAGGCCCGGGCGCGGCCATCCCGCAGGTATTGGTGCAAGTCCCTTAGGAGCACCTTCAGGCAGCGCCCCTTAAGGGAATCCCAGGAACGCCTTGAGTGTAAATGCCGCTGCATTGCAGTAAATAACTGCTTCCGATGACGGAAATTATCGTAGTTATAGTCTTCTAGGAATTCCATCATTTCCAGGTCCTCCAGTCGGGTGTACCTGCGCCTGCGTCTCCTTCCTTGCCCTTCACGGCTGGTGGAGGGCACGGGAGCCTCCAGCTGCTGCTGCTGTTGATCCTCCTGCTGTTGTTGTTGCTGCTGCTGCTGCTTAGACATGATGGCGTGTGGTGGTCAGCTGGAGTAGGTTGATTTTGTGTTCTCTGGGCTTCTGCCTGTCTTGTCTCGTGACTCTCGTCAGACTCCAAAGCACATGGCGTGTACTAGTTCAGTCTCTCAGTTTCCGTCTCAGAGACTAGACGTACGCGTGCGAGCTCTCTTGAAAGTCAGTTAGAGGGGACTTGTTGAGACGAAAAAACTTTTGACTCCACCCTATATTTATTTTCTTAGTATTATTTTTATTATTATTTCACACCTGTTGCGCCTATAGGCACAAATCTTCCTTGAGGCCTCAGATGGTTGGCCTTCTATGTTATTTCTAGAAGGCTGATATGGCTGGCCCTCGCTCGTGGTGTCGCAGGCTGGATTTGTTGAGTGACACATGTAATTAATTGAGGCTTATGCTTCCCCCTCGTGCCCTCTGCCGCACTTGCAGTCGGAGGGGAAGTTGATGGGCAGCATGTGAGTTTCTTCGGCTACTCGACGACGGACAAAAAAGTAGCTCCTGGCGAGTCTTGAACTAGACTGCAGTCGTTCTTAACCTTGGGTACCTGTACCACCAGGGGGTACGAAACCTTACACCTGGGGGTACGAGACATGCTGACTAATAATTCAATATCATATTTATAAGGAGGCTGGAATTATATATTTATAAATATTTTGTCTGTCTTGCCTTGTCTCTTTGCATCATTTTGTGAAAAAATTGAAGCTGAACATAGTGTTCCTCTTTTCCACACGGAAGCGAGGTGGCTCTCACGTACTACTTACACGTGTCTTCGAACTACACGAAGAAATCAAGAGGTTTCTTATAAATCAAGGCAGTGAAATTGCTGACCACTTTGAAAACAGGGAGTTCATTTTGTCCATAGCATACCTGACAGATGTATTCCACGCACTTGAACGAATCTCCATCTCCATCTCCATCCAAGGAAGAATGCTGAACATGATAACTGTCATGTCAAGAGAAGTTATTTGCCTTTACCCAGAAACTTCCACTTTCGATGTGGCGCATTGAAGAAGGGAATTTTGCTAACTTTCCTTCTTTAGATGAGGCTGCTTTTGCAGAGGAAGTGTCCATCGTTACTGAAGTGAAAGAGCATTTGCAAGGGCTGATTCACTCCTTGCAGGGATACTTTCACTATGGACAGGTTTTTGTGGCACAGAGATGGATACGGGATCCATATAATGTTCAACCTGGATTCCATGAATAACAGTAATATGTTGAAAGATGATCATGTTGAGCTGCAGGCCGACATAATCCAAATGCAGTTTGAATCAATGCAGCTAGATATGTTTTGGTGTGCACAACTCAAAACATTCCCACAGTTAGCAGAAAGACCTCTGGAGGTCATTGTGCCATTTGCAACCACGTTCTTATGCGTTTTGCAACACTACTACACATCAAAACAAAGGCTGGGAACCGTCTGGATGCAAGTGACGACATTCGCACTTCGGGAACCTCGTTTTCAATCATCATAATTGATGAAAAGCAACAACAAAAGAGTCACTGAAATGTAACATTGTGTACATAAGAACATAAGAAAATAAGTTAGCTACAAGAGGACGTGAGACCTACACGAGGTAGTTCCTGTTACTTATCTCTACCTACATCCACCTCTTTCCCCCTTCCATGAATGTATCCAGACTACTTTTAAAGACCCCAATAGACTCCGCATTGACCACCTGACGACTGAGTCCATTCCAATCATTCACCACCCTATTTGTGAAACAATTTATCCCTATTTCCTTTTTAAATTTACGCTTTTCCAGCTTGAATCCGTTACTTGTTCTACCCTGCTTACTAGCCGTAAGAACTTTTCCTACATCGCCTATATTGTATTCCTTTATCCACTTGAAAACTTATATCAGATAGCCCCTTACTCTACGCCTCTCGAGTGAGTGTAAATTTAATAGATAAGATAAGATACTTTGATCCTATCTAGACACTTTGCAAGTACCAACTACAAGGTTATTTATTGAATATACAAAGCGCCACCACGCAAAGACGAACCTGGTGGGCTCTAACCGCTGACCGAATGCAGGGACGCTACACACGAGCCCGAAGCTCTACCAACCGAGCCACCCTGACGGGTGTAAATTTAATAGTTTCAATCTCTTCTCATAACTAAAGTTACGCACCCCATGAATAATTTTGGTCATCCTTCTCTGCACTGATTCTAACAAGGCAATATCCATCCTGTAATACGGAGACCAAAATTGAACCGCATAGGTGAGGTCTGACTAGAGCCAAATAAAGCTTTAGAATAACTTCAGCATTTCTGCTTTTTTCACTTCTGGTAATAAATCCTAACACCCTGTTGGCTTGATTTCTAGACTCAATACATTGATTCCTAGGACGGAGGTCTGAGCTTACCCGCATTCCCAGAAAATTCTCACTCTCTGATCTTTTCAGCGATACTTTGCGTATGGTGTACCTATTGCCATGATTTTTTCTACCAACATTCATTACGCTACACTTATCAATATTAAATTCCATTTGCCATCTATCTGCCGACACATTTAATTTATCCAAGTCTCCTTGCAAAATATTTACATCAGACTGTGATCTAATACTACTACCTACCTTAGTATCATCCGCAACCTGGTGATATCACTACTAATCCCACTATCCAAGTCGTTGATTTAAATAAAAAATAGTAATGGACCAAAAACAGACCCTGGTGGAACCCCACTCGTTACCTGCCCCCATTCAGATTTAGAACCATTAATTGTAACCCTTTGTTGCCTATTACTCAGCCAAGATCTAATCCAACGAAGAACCTTCCCATCTATTCCAAGTAATCGTCCAGACCCATTTTTGTTTTGCCTAATTATGTTGAATGTACATTCAAAACACCTAATCCACCAAAAATAATTGATTTCCAGGCCTTATTTCCGTAAAAACACGACTTTTGTAAACAGCGCGCGAAAAAAAATATCTTCCCTCCAACAGGGCTACGACTGTTATTGATGACGTCAGAACAGGGACGCCCGCAGACACTCTTGTCTGACACCTGTCGGCAAATGTTATGATGCGCGATTGTACTTCGGTGTCAGACAGTGAATCTGTCGCTGTGACCGACACTCTTCCCACACACACGCCTCCTTCCCACACACACGCCTGCGCACCAACACCCTTCCTGCACACACACACACACATACACACACAACACACGTGTGTGGGAAGGAGGCGTGTGTGCAGGCGTGTGTGTGGGAAGGAGGCGTGTGTGCAGGCGTGTGTGTAAGAAGGGTGTCGGTGTGCAGGCGTGTGTGTGGGAAGGAGGCGTGTGTGCAGGCGTGTGTGTGGGAAGGAGGCGTGTGTGTAAGAAGGGTGTCGGTGTGCAGACGTGTGTGTGGTAAGGAGGCGTGTGTGTGGGAAGGGTGTCGGGGGTGCAGGCGTGTGTGTGGGAAGGAGGCGTGTGTGTGGGAAGGAGGCGTGTGTGCAGGCGTCTGTGTGGGAAGGGTGTCGTGTGTGCAGGCGTGTGTGTGGGAAGGAAGCGTGTCTGCAGGCGTGTGTGTGGGAAGGAGGCGTGTGTGCAGGCGTGTGTGTGGGAAGGAGGCGTGTATGCAAGCGTGTTGTGGGAAGGAGGCTTTGTGTGTGGGAAGGGTGTCGGTGTGCAGGCGTGTGTGTAGGAAGGAAGCGTGTGTGCAGGCGTGTGTGGGGGAAGGAGGCGTGTGCAGGCGTGTGTGGGAAGGGTGTCGGTGGGGCAGGCGTGTGTGTGGGACGGAGGCGTGTGTGCAAGCGTGAGTGTGGGAAGGGTGTCGGTGTGAAGGCGTGTGTGTGGGACGGAGGCGGTGTGCAGGCGTGAGTGTGGGAAGGGTGTCGGTGTGCAGGCGTGTGTGTGGGACGGAGGCGTGTGTGTGGGAAGGAGGCGTGTATGCAAGCGTGTGTGTGGGAAGGAGGCGTGTGTGCAGGCGTGTGTGTGGGAAGGGTGTCGGTGTGCAGGCGTGTGTGTGGGAAGGAAGCATGCTGAAACCCATAAAGGATGCATGCATGTGGCATATAGCAAAAAAATCTATCAGAAACACCCAAATATCTTCAAGTACTATTATATTTATCTCTGTATTTACGTGCCTCTGATCAAGCGCGGGAAGAGGATCCTCCCTGATGCTACTACGTCACGGAGCCTGAGCCTGAGCGTCTGCAAATCTTGAGTGTGTTTTGAGAACTCGGGGAATTTGCAGATTTTGATTGCGGATTATTTAAAAACGGCTGACTGGATACAAAAAGTGACGACGTATTGTTGATATACTCGTTAATGGCTATGATTTGATTGCATTAAATCAGGAATGATGAAATGGTCTGGACGATTACTTTAAGCCCTAAAGTTATTTAAGAGTACCGTGTGGCACCTTGTCGAATGCCTTACTAAAGTCCAGGTATACTATATCACAATCCTCATCATTATCTGCTGTCTCTTAAACTTTCCTATAAAAACTCAATACATTAGTGACACATGATTTACCTTTAGTGAACCCATGTTGTTTTTATATTTTGCGCACCCTTGTGCCGTTCAATGACCAGCAGCTTATTGATGCACCATACATCTTATCTTTCATCCGTCTAATATTGTTATGTCTTGATGGAGAGCGTTTCTGCAGGAATCGTATTCCACTTTGAAAAATGTACATTTCTTATTCGCAAGAGTTTTACGCATGTATGCAAATTTCCCTTGATTTCTGGAATATTCTTTTCGGGTAGTATGCCCTAAACTTAATGCGGTCATTTATCAATGGAATTTAAATCTGCTTATACCACAGGGAAGCCTGTTGAAATCTAGATTTTTCCCCCTCCATAACGCGTTTTTTCGTAGCTAATACGGTTCTTGAGATATTATGGAAACATTGCTTCCCCCTATTTTCCGCAGCCTCGTACTGATACATTCCACAGCTAACTTTTCTTTGTTCAAAGGCGCTTCAGTCTTTCAGTTTCCGTCTCAGAGACGTATGCGTGCGAACTCACTCTTGAAAGTCAGTTAGAGGGGACGTGATGAGACGAAACGCTTTTGAGTCTACCCTATATTTATTTTCTTAGTATTATTTTTATCATGTTTTATAAATGTAGCGCCTTTAGAGGTCAGATGCTGAGAGCGAGCTAGGGCGCCCTATCCACTGGGGCGCCTGTGTTTAAGGCAAACTGCTCCCACCGCCTATTAGTTTATATGTTTCAGGTAAAAAGTTTTCTCACAAAATATTAAATGGCGAAGAGTTTAAGTGAATATTGAGTTCATGCATATTTCTTCACTCTCTCATAATGACATTTCTTTAGTGTATAATACTGTTTTTTTATTTTGATAATATTATAGAACAAACATTTACGAAGATAACAGTATATCATTTATACTGATAAACCATAGGAAAGGAAATGGGAGTGATGTTCGGAACACATTTTTTACCTTGCCGATCTGCCTCCACTGGTCATGGGCGGGTTGGCGGTGGGCACGAGTAGCAAGTCCAGTATACGAATAGTAGTCTTTGGTTCTCCCTAAAAACTTCTTCAACCACCTCAGTCTGTGAAAATTCGCTTTCTGGGACGTGACATAATAGCGCTCGTGGTGACAAAACATACTGAAACACCATCAATATCTTATCCCTATAATCACCTACACACACCTTAGGATTCGTTTTACACCAAACAATTCAAGTCGAGTAGAGTCAATTCGAATCGAATTCGAATTTCGAAGAGAAATCTTCTAGGAGTAGCCTAACTGCGGGCCGGAGTGCCAAAGAGAACCCAAATGTGACAGTGTACAATTTTTTTATAGAAAACCAGGCAAGCCAGTGACTAGATTACAAGAAATTTATTGAAATACATGCAAATCAGTGACTGCATAAAACTGTTTGTGACAATATACCAAAATTTTGTAGAAAAGCAGGCAAACCAGTGACTAGATTACTAGAAATTTATTGAAAACCATGCAAATCAGTGACTGCAGAAAACAGTTTTATCAAGAGACATGCAAATTAGTGGGATGGTTGGTGCTGTTTGCCATGGAGAAGTAATTCAATGTCTGGATCGATTGATGAGGTAGACAAGAGCAGAATGTCATTGAGGTAGCGGTCACTTAGCTGGGAGCGAATGCGAGATTTTGTATATTTAATTTTTGAAGAGTTGTTCACAACCTAAGTGCTGCCAAACATGGCAACGATGCGTTTTACATGCTCAATGTAATTTGGAAATTTGTTAGAAGGTAGGACGAGGTCACGGAAGAAGGACAGTAGAGAAGGGGCCGGATACGGTATAGTCGGGGAAGCTACCACACTACAAGTTATTTATTGAACTATACAAAGAGCCAACCACGCAAAGACGAACCTGGTGGTTATAACCGCTGACCGAATGCAGGGACGATACACACGAGGGCCACGAAGCTCTACCCAACCGAGCACCCTGACGGGTGTAATTTAATAGTTTCAATCTCTTCTCATAACTAAAGTACGCAACCCATGAATAATTTGGGTCATCTCTCTGCATGATTCTAACAAGGCATATACAATCCTGTAATACGGAGACCAAAATTGAAGCATAGGTGAGGTCTGACTAGAGCCAAATAAAGCTTTGAATAACTTCGCATTTCTGCTCTTTTTTCACTTCCTGGCGTAATAAATCCTAACACCCTGTTGGCTTGATTTCTAGATCAATACATTATGATTCTAGGACGGAGGTCTGAGCTTACCCGCATTTCCCAGAAAATTCTCACGCTCTGATCTTTTTTCAGCGATACTTTGCGTATTTAGGAATTGATGGTGTACTATTGCCATGATTTTTTCTGACAAAAAATTCATTACGCTCCATTAATCAATATTAAATTCCATTTGCCATCTATCTGCCGTACACATTAATTATCGCCAAGTCTCTGCAAAATAACATCAGACTGTGATCTAATACTACTACCTACCTTAGTATCAATCCGCAAACCTGGTGATATCACTAACTAACCCACTATCCAAGGTCGTGATTTAAATAAAAAATAGTAATGGACCAAAAACAGACCCTGGTGGAACCCCACTCGTTTTTACCTGCCCCCATTCAGATTTAGAACCATTAATTGTAAACCCTTTGTTGCCTATTACTCAAGCCAGATCTAATCCACCGAAGAACATTTTCCATCTATTCCAAGTAATCGTCCAGGACCCATTTTTTTGTGTTTGCCTAATTATTGTTGAATGTCAGTCAAAACACTAATCCACCAAAATAATGGATTTCCAGCCATTATTCCGTAAAAACACGGACTTTTGGAAAACAGCGCGCGAAAAAAAAAATATCTTCCTCCAACAGGGCTACGACTGTTATTGCATGAACGTCAGAACAGGGGACGACCGCAGACATCTGTCTGACACCTGTCGGCAAATGTTATGATGCGCGATTGTACTTAGGTGTCAGACAGTGAATCTGTCGCTGTGACCGACACTCTCCACACACACGGCCTCCTTCCCACACACACGCCTGCGCACCAACACCCTTCCTGGCACACAACACACACATACACACACAACACACGTGTGTGGGCAAGGAGGGCGTGTGTGCAGGGCTGTGTGTGGGAAGGAGGCGTGTGTGCAGGCGTGATGTGTAAGAAGGGTTGTCGGTGTGCAGGCGTGTGGTGTGGGAAGGAGGCGTGTTGTGCAGGCGTGTTTGTGGGAAGGAGGCGGTGTGTAAGAAGGGTGTCGGCTGTGCAAAGTTCAATTTAGGTCAGACGTGTGTGTGGTAAGCGCGGCGCCATTTAGTAGTGTGTGAGGAAGGGTGTCGGTGTGAAGGGTGGTGTGTGGGAAGGAGGCGTGTGTGTGGGAAGAGGGTGTGTGCAGGCGTATGTGTGGGAAGGGTGTCGGTGTGCAGGCGTGTTTTCCCCATGTGTGGAAGGAAGCGTGCCTGCAGGCGCTTCTCTGATGTGTGTGGGGAAGGAGGGCGTGTGTGCAGGCGTGTGTGTGGGAAGGAGCGGTATGTGCAAAAAAAAAAAAGCGTGTGTGGGAAGGAGGCAGTGTGTGGGGAAGGGTGTCGGTGTGCAGCGTGTGTTTTGTAGGAAAGGAAGCGCCACGCCACGCGTCTATGAAGTGCGTGCAGGCGTGTGTGGGGGAAGGAGGCGTGTGCAGGCGTGTGTGAGGAAGTGGTTTGTCGGTGTGCAGGCGTGTGTTTGTGGGACGGAGGCGTGTGTGCAAGCGTGAGTGGGGGAAGGGTCTGTCGTGTGAAGGGTCCGTGTTGTGTGGACGGAAAAGGCGTGTGGGCAAGGCGTGAGTGTGGGAAGGGTGTCGGTGTGCAGGCGTGTGTGGGACGGAGGCGTGGTGTGGGAAGGAGGCGGTGTATGCACTCACGCGCGCTGTGTGTGGGAAGGAGGGCGTGTGTGCAGGAGTGTGTGTGGGAAGGGTGCGGTGTGCAGGAGTTCCTTCTCCTGTTGTGTGTGGGAAGAGAAGCAGCTGCACCATAGAAAGGATGCATGCATGTGGCATATAGCAAAAATAAATCTATCAGAAAATAAACCCAAAATCTTCAAGTACTATTATATTTATCTCTGTATTTACGTGCTCTCTGATCAAGGCGGAAGAGGACCTCCCTAATGCTACTACGTCACGGAGCCTGAGCCTGGAGCGTCTGCAAAATCTTGAGTGTGTTTTGAGGAAACTCGGGGAATTTGCAGATTTTGATTGCGGGATTTATTTAAATAACGGTGACTGGATACAAAAAGTGACCGACCGTATGTTGATATACTCGTTATGGCTATGATTGATTGCATTAAAATCAGGCGATGATTGAAATGGTCTGGACGATTACTGTAAGCCATAAAGTTATTAAGAGTTAACCGGTGGCACCTGTCGATGCCTTAATAAAAGTCCAGGTATATATA
This sequence comes from Chionoecetes opilio, assembly GCA_016584305.1. Lineage (NCBI taxonomy): Eukaryota > Metazoa > Arthropoda > Malacostraca > Decapoda > Majidae > Chionoecetes > Chionoecetes opilio. Next base: position 18,562 of record JACEEZ010021848.1, on the reverse strand, counting down.
TCAATAATCACTGAGACATAGCATTATTGCTTGTCCTCTTAAACTTTATTCATATAATAAAAAACAATACATTAGTGGACACTATGATTATACCTTTAAGTGAAACCCATGTTGTTTTATATTTTGGCACCCTCGTGCGTTCAAATGACCAGCAGCTATTGATGCACACATACATCTTATCTTCATCCGTCCTAATATGGTATGTCTTGAGGAGAGCGTTCTGCAGGAATCGTATTTCCACTTTGAAAAATGTAAATTTCTTATTCGCAAGAGTTTTAAGCATGTATATGAATTTCCCATTGATCTGGAAATAATTCTTTTCGGAGTAGTATGCCCTAAACTTAATGCACGGTATTATCAATGGGAATTTAAATCGCTCATATACCACAGGGAAGCCTGTTTGAAATCTAGATTTTTATCCCCCCTCCATAACGCGTTTTTTCGTAGCTAATACACGGTTCTATGAGATATATGGACAAACATTGTTACCTATTTCCAGCAGCTCTTACTGATACATTCCAACAGCTAACTTTTCTTGGTTCAAAGGCGCTTCAGTCTTCAGTTTCAGTCCAGAGACGTCATGCGGCGAACTCACTCTTGAAAGTCACTTAGAGGGGACGGCTGAGACGAAAAACGCTTTTGAGTCTACCCTATATTTATTTTTCTTAGTCTTATTTTTATCATGTTTTATAAATGTAGCGCTTTAGAGGTCAGATGATCGAGAGCGAGCTAGGGCGCCATATCCACTGTGGCGCCTAGTGCTTAAGGAAAACTGCTCACCGCTATTGACATATGTTCAGAGTAAAACGTTTTCTCACAAAATATTTAAATGGCGAAGAGTTTAAGTGAAATTGAGTCATGCATATTTCTTCACTCTCTCATAATGCCATTTCTTTAGTGTATAATAAGTTTTATATTTGATAATATTATAGAACAAACATTTACGAAGATAAAAAGTATAGTCATTTTATACATGATAAACCCATAGGAAAATGGAAATGGGAGTGATGTTCGGAACACATTTTTTACCTTTGCCGATCTGCCTCACTGGCATGGGCGGTTCGGCAGGTGGGCACGAAGTAGCAAGTCCAGTATAGAGAAAAGTAGTCTATGGTTCTCCCTAAAACTTCTTCAACTACCGTCAGTCTGTGAAAATTCGCTTGTCCTAAGGACGTGACATAATAGCGTCGTGTGACAAAACATACTGAAACACCAGTCAATATCTCTAAACCCTATAATCAACCTAACACACCTTAGGATTCGTTTTACACCAACATTCAAGTCGAGTAGGTAATTCGAATCGACATTCGAATTTCGAAGAGGAAATCTTCTAGGGAGTAGCCTAATTGCGGACCGGTTAGTGCCAAAAGAGAACCAAAAAGTGACAGTGTACAATTTTTATAGGAAAACACGGAAAGCCAGTGACATATGATTACAAGAAATTTATTGAAATCTATGCCAAAATCAGTGACTGCATAAAACTGTTGTGACAAATCTTTCTCCTCCTCTTTTTTACCCCAAATTTTGTAGAAAAGCAGGCAAACCAGAAGTGACTAGATTACTAGAAATTTTATTGAAAACCATGCAAATCAGTGCTGCAGGAAACAAGTTTTATCAAGAGGGACATGCAAATGTAGGGGGATGGTTGGTGCTGTTTGCCATGGAGAAGTAATTCAATGTTGGATCCCCCCCCCCCCCGATGATGAGGTAGACAAAAGCAGAATGTCATTGAGGTAGCGGGTCACTTAGCTGGAGGCGAGAAGCGGATTTTGTATATTTAAATCTTGAAGAGTTGTTCAATACCTAAGTGCTGCCAAACATGGCAAACGATGCGTTTTAAATGCTCAATGTAATTTGAAATCTTGTTGACAGGTAGGACCCGAGGATCACGGAGAAGAAGGACAGTTAGAGAAGCGGTCCGGTACTTGCCTTCAGTTCGTCATTACACTGAAGCTCCACAAAGTCCATTTGCAGCCAGGGGCAGGAGCTTCGTCCACAGGGAGCAGAAAGAACAAAGAGGGGAGGGACAGCTGAGACCCCGAGCCAGTGGACAGACACATGTGAACGGGAGGCAAATTCCGCCCACAAAGACGCCTTCTCTCTTTCTTCTTGAGAGGTGTGACAAACACCAACAAAAGGTTCAGGTCCAAGTCCATCAGGGGCACAAAGCCGCAATACGCAGGAAAATGCATAAACGACCAGCAGCCAAGTTGAAGCCTCCTACAAGCGCAGCTTTGCCTCCGAAGGTCAGGTGATAGGCGAGATTACATGTCTGGGGAACTAGATGGTTTTTGCCTTGCAGGTTCACATTGAGGTCATTTAGGTGAAGTAGTGATATATGTGAGCCAGGGCCAGACGAGAAAGCCAATTGCTGGGTTGGGAAAACTAGATCACCACCGGTGAGGCTTCCTTTTGGACGAGAGGAAGGTGGGCGATCTCCTGACTGCAAGGTCGCACACGCTGGACAGCATGGGTTCCATGACTCAAGCAGCGGACCTCACATCAGTAAAGCAGGTAACCATAGAGTGCGTTGACTTCGTACCTTAGTGCCTGGAATGGCGGTTTTTTATGGCCTACGGGAGAGATGGAGTGACAACCTTCACGACTACAGACATGACATCAGTAAGGTGGCAGACTTGGAGACACAGGGAATCTTGTGGATGAGCCAGAATCAGAATGCACCTTTGGGATGGGAATCGGTGTGTCCGGCCGGCACATCACAGTGACGCACTAGCAGTGAGGCGGCCACACTTCTTCTTCCGTCATTGCTGGGCACGTCCCCCCCTGGTCGTCACGCACACGAGAACGGGGACAGGTCGAGGGAGTGTTGCTTCACACACTGAAACACGGCGTCGAAGATGTCTTGCCCAGTGGTGGTGCCGTACAATGGAAAAACTGGAGAAAATCCTCATAAACCTGAAGGGCCAGCGAGTGCAACTACCACGATATGAAAATCGCACAGCTGGGCTGTAGTCCTTCATGTCCTGTACTGCTTCATCAAGAGCGAGAGAGGAAGGCATTCGAAATTTGAGCAACAGGTCTTAAGCGAGTCGTTCACACGCTGTCTACATCGTCTCCTCAATGCGACGACAAACAGTGCGGGGTGAAAGGCTCACCTCTTTTCAACTGCAGAACGGCTTTATTCCAGGACGGAGGGAATCTTCCACAACCATGATCGCACTCCTTTCGATAAAAGTCCCGATCTGTGAATGGCTATCCGGCGACAAAGGATGGCGGAAACCTCATAAGCTTGCCCCACGCAGCGCACTTTGTCAGCCCAGTAGTCTGAGTACGGAAGAGTGAAGTGCTTTCTGCAGGTTGCCTAGGACAGTTTGAAATAGGGCTCCTTCTCCGGCAGGCAGGGGACATCGATGCAAAGCTCGATGGCTTGGTGCTGTGTCTCCACCAAGATATTGCGCGGCGCATATTTATACTCTTTGAGGATAGCCACAGTCTTCAAGCAAATGAGCACTGGGCCTCGTCCACCAGCGTCATGAGAAAAGAATTCTCCCAATTCAGAGGATTGAAGCCGACACTAGAGTCCACTTTCCTCTCTTAAACAATTGCAGACAGAAGATTGGCTAGAAAGACCAAGAAAAATAAAGATAAGCAACAAAGTGCGAAATAAGATCCAAACATGCTTAGACACGAATACAGCAAGATCCTCTTACATAGTAAACAAAATGCATACAATAATTAAAAATTCACGATACAGAAGTCCACACAGAATTTTGTAGACAAAACATAGTGTACGCCCTGCGTGGGCTGTGGGCGTGCGTGCGTTTGTGAGTGTGCGAGCATGTGATTGAGTAAGGCTCCGTAAAAGCCATTGTCTGATTTGGGCGGGGCCGGGAGTGAAGGAAACTACCATACGAAATAGTGAGCCGTGAATTGCGTTTTGTGCAGCTTGGACGTGGGTGAATGAAAGAAGTAGAGAGAGGAGAGAGAAGGACGGAGAGAGGAGAGACCGAGAGAGGAGAGAGAGAGAGACGAGACGAGAGAGAGAGAGAGAGAGAGAGAGAAGAGAGAGAAGCGAGACGAAGAGAGAACCGAGAGAGGTAGAGAGGAAGGTTATCAGCAGCAAGAAATTAACTTATATTATCCACACTTCCCTTAATGATTAAAAGTACATTTCAGACTAAGAAAAGCTTTAGAGGATACTCTTCTCAGATACGAACTCCTACGGAGACTGGCCGCTGGCGTGCATTTCGGTTGCGAGAGAGCACGACATGTCATGGGAACGTCACGTGTAATGAAGTGTTTGCCAGATGCCAGGATAGTGGCCATCCTACGTCGGCGCCTCTCGACATGATCCGCATGTTGACATGTATCATTTTCTGCCTGGCGATTTCGTTGTGCTTCTGGTGGTTAAAGATCTCAGTCATGTAAATTTGCCCCGCCATACCGCCGCGATCACGTCGAGAGGTGCCGAACCTACTCATTAGTTGGTAGGCCTGTTGCGGGCCGACGTTTATATAAATAAAGCAGGCGTGACTGGGTCATGAGTCGGACTTGTCGGGCGGAGGTTGCCGACCCTGGTCTAAGTGATGTCGGACTGACTATAGCACCAAATAAAGCTTTAGAATAATCCTCAGCAATATCTACTTTTAACACTGTAGGCTCGTTGTCCTAGCCTCACTAACATGATTCCTTTAGGACGGAGGCTGAGCTTGACTGCACTACCAAGCTCTTTGCTCACCCACTATCTTTTCATGCGATACATTGTATATGGTGTACCTTAATTACCAGGATTGTCCTACCAACATTCATAACGCTGCACTATAAATATTAATTCCATCTGGCCATCTATCTGCGCCAGTCAGTTAATTAATCTTAGTCTCACACTTGCAAAATATTACATCAGACTGGATCTAACAAGCCTACCATTTATTCAGATGGTTGAAAGGAAATAAGGGTGGTAATGTTCACTAGAACGTACAGAGAGGTATCAACACAAAGTAAAAGCACATACCTGCAAACTGTATTATTAATCAAGGTGAATGCTTTAGAAATTCACATCGAGAAGAAGGCAAAAAGTAAAAACAAACCTTGTACTATGTGCAATTCTGATCTTGACAATATGGCCTTAGCTGACGATTGGCGAATCCGAGCTCTGAGTTCTTGAGGCCTTGTCTCAAACTGAGGAGTGACAAGTGCCATGGAGATGCAGTGGCAGTCTCAAATCGCCGTTGATGATAGCTCGGTGCCCTCGAGGACCCTGTAAAAACTGTGGGATACCTTCAAACGTGAAACTCTACAGGCTGCAAAGAGTGTATTGGGGAGCGCCCGAGGTCAAGGCGTGGTTTTGTCTCGAATGAGACGCTGGAGAAAATCGAGACGAGTCGCGCTGCCAGGCTGGGGGACGATGCTCGAAGGAGTTTCGGGTCCGTAAGTAATACCCTAAGGGGCTTTTACCTCGTAGCGCCCCTACGGATGATGCTCAAACCGTTTTCTCCCTTGCTACGGGACCGCGAGGCTAAGGGTGGTCTTGACCACCTGTAACTCCCTGCGGAAGTGAGATTTTAGGCGGCAAGAACAACAAACACATCACCACCTGCGTCTGTCCCTTGACCCTCACTCCTTGACCTGTCACTTGACCCCCAGCCCCCTGATCGTCCCTGAAACCATTGAATACTACTGCTGTAGTGTCCGCGCTTCCAATCCTACCGTATAGTGCTGTGTACAGTGTGTACTGTGTAGTGCTACACTCGCAACTCCTCGCCCTGAACGTCGCCACGCCCACCCTGCTGGCGTCACCTCTTCACGGCAACACGCTGGCATCTCCCTCACCTGTGCCTTCCTGAGGAAGACAGGGCAACTACCACGCCTGTGGTAGCATCATAGGACATCACCAGGGCTCATAGTTTTCCCCCCCGCTGTGGGGAGTCACCTTGTCGTGGTGGCGGGGCTTGAAGCGTGGTCGACGGCGCCACCTCTTCTGGCGGCCTGCCTGCCATTGTTGGGTTCGATGGCCGTTGGCCTCGTGGACCAAGCGCTCCCCCTTCGTCACAGGGAGGTGGAGCCTTCCGGTGATGTCGCCTTTATGCTTCCTCCCCCTTTCTCTCCTTTCTTAGGGCGATTCTAGGCCCGGTGAGACCCTTCTCTTCCGTCTCACGCTTCTTCCTTTTAAACTTCACGCTCCGCTTCCCACGTGTTTGCCGTGCGTGGCGTCCCGTATTCCCCGCGCGCCCCTCTATCTGGGAGTTGAGTCCACCGCGGGGCGGGTTGTAGTTCCCTTCGGTGGGCAACACGCTCCTTTGGTAGGGGGGTTGGGGTAAGACGGGAGGTCCAGTGTGGCCCCGCTGGATCAATCGGCTGGTCATGCGTTGGCTAGGGCAAGCGGAGGTTGCTGGTGGGCACCGCATCGGTCCCGCGGCTGCCACACACACACTAGGCAACCGAAGCGTATACTTCCCTGCTACCCTGGAGCTGTTGGGTGAGGTCCTTCCCCAACAGACAGCTTCCCCTCGTTGGGCTCCGTGGTGGGTGGGGGGCGTGAGTAAGTGAAGTAATTTTGTTTATGTATACAACTTAAAGATTTACCCGGCCTGCCTCTCCCTGACGTCCGCTTGTCCTCGACATCTCCCATTGGATCCTCTCACATTGCCACTCTGGCGCCTTTCCAGGCCCGACGTGGCACGAAGCGGGCAGCCGCCCCTTCCTCCTCAGCTCCCCGGTCTGGCGGTCCCCGCATCAAGGGACGCAGACAGGGATTGAGAGACGAGCCTGGCCCTAGGGGCACTTCTACGTTGGACACCTTGCTTCTGTCCAACGTGTCCCAGGCCTTGACTTACAGAGCAATACATGATATTTTCAAGGCTTATGGTGTGGTTCGCCGCATCCGACTGATTTATGATAACAATGGACGAACAAATAGGTGCTACATAAATTTGCTGCAGCAGATGATGCTTCCTCTGCTTATGAGGAAGCCACAAAGAGGGAAATTGGAGCAGACATTACAGAGCCGAACTCATTCGCTCTGTAAATGTTGGAGACGGCCCTGATGACTACATCCCCAACACTTTTGAGGAAACTATAACATCTACTCCACCTGTCCGCCACAGCCCTACCCCTACTTGGTACGTGGCGTATTATAAGGAAAGTGGTGGCAACTTTTTCCTGCGGCGCGGGTATTTGGAGAAAGCAATGGAATGACCCGGAAGGCCACCTCCGAAACGGTATGGCAGGGGGGTTCTAATCCGAGCCAAGGACCTTACTCAGTCTCGGAGGCTCTTCCCACATGTGCCCATCACCGAAGACAGCATTTTTGATACCATCAAATCTCATCAAAAATTCAATACCAGCAAGGAGAGTCTACAACTACGAACCCTCTTTGAGTTTTCGGAGGCAGAAAGAACTACTAAACATGTGCCGGAAAAAGGTTTCAACAGGTCTATCGGTCAGAGGGAAGCAAAAACATGATCATATAAACTTTCTAAGGATCAAGTCTACCCGATTCCATCAGGATTCGGTCCCAGTCACTAAAGATAAAAAAGCCTTTTATCGTACCGCCATATTGCAGTGCTATGAGTGTACAGCTTTGGCACGGCAAAAAAATTTTGTTAAATCCCCTCCTCGCGTGGTCGTGCTCGGCGTTGGGGCCATGCCACAGCTGCCTGTACGTCTAACTCCCTATGCTTCCACTGCCGTGCTGATCACCCACCGAGTTCCCGACAGTGTTGAGGACTTATAAATAGAGAAGACATCCTTTATTGGGCCAATTCCCAATTTATCAGTCTTGGGAGCGCCAGAGATAATTTCCCACAGACAAGCAGGCGGGGGAGGAGCAGGACCTACGCATCCGCGAGGGCTGCTGCTTCTTCTCAGAGCCTAATCAGCCTCCTGCAGTTCCAACCACCACATTCTCTTAAAACCTAACCCACCATCAAATGAAGACAAGTTCCGCTATGCCGTGTGATTCTGTGGAGTCTGCTGACTCCTCTCATAATGAGCTCCAACCACCTCGCCGTGTAGTGCATGCCGCACACGGGAAAAAGACAATAGTGACCCTCTCGGAAGAGTTTCCAACCCCCATCCTAATAAAGAGTCTCAGAAGCGAACTCGCTTAGTGCCAATGAGTCCTTAGACCAGATGGGCGTCCCTACGCCTAAAATCTCAATTGCTGAGGCAGGAGAATGAGGATGGACTTGCGTAAAAGATACACTGCTGATGGGTGTCGGAGTACTGACGTGACTCCGAATATCAATGCCCCTGTTACCACCCTGAAGCGGCTAGCGAACTCAGCTCAACAGCACGCTGATGGCGAAGGGTCTCACATGCATATGGACACACAAGTAGTGAAGCCATGTGATACGCAATCTTCAAGACCCTCGTCGGGAGCTATCAGTAAACCTAGAAAGTGTAAATCTTGTTAGTCATCTGCATCTTTGGTGGACATACGGTCTCTAATAATGCCGCGGGTCCTCGTATGAAAACCCCGATTTCACCGCCGGATGTACGCAAGCGCCAACGACATCTGGGAAAGAGGTACAGAAAAAAGTAGTTACCATCTTCTACAACACAGAAAAAAGATGCTGGGCTTTCAAAAGGCGCAGTCGTCTACAAGCGTAAGGGCTTCTGCCATTCATCGCACGCACGAAATTAACATCTTTCAATGCCTCCAATGGAATATCGGGGATTACGTGCAACATTGGAGGAACTAGGTCCTTCTCATCAACGAGTTGGACCCAGAAGACAATTATCTGGTTTTACAAGAAAACAATGATAAGCAGGAAGGTGTCTTGTCTCTGCCCGACAGGTTTTATACCTGTCCACACACCACCTCCAGGCAGTGGTGGCTTAGTGGTGGTTGGGCCTTTACCATCGTCGGGGAGTTTCCCCTTAACGTCATTCCCCGCTGCAATCAGCCCTGGCAGGCTGTGCAGGTCGTTATCCATCGACAAGACATACACTGTCGGCCAATATATCTACCTCCAAATGACGGGACATAACCTTCTCCAAGATCTTAGAGGATCTTATCCGCCAGCTCCCCGTCCATTTTTTCCTCATTGGAGACATGAATGGGGCGGCATTTCTGTGGGGAGATTCCACCAGAAATCCGTCGCGGTGATTCCTCTCGAAACTCTTCTAGATGGCACACAAACTTAAATATTATTTAAACACGGCGAGAACCAACACATTTCCATTCGCAGACGGGACATTGACTAGCTATTGACCTATCACTCTGGCAGTCCCACAGGTTTCTCCCTCGACGTCTATGGAGGGGGCCCGATTCTCTTCGGGGAAGTGACCATTATCCCATACTACTTAAAGCAGTGTCCTCGCCACCTTCCCGAATGTCTCCCAAAAATGGTGCCTCTCTGTGCAGGATGGAGGGCTTCAAAAGGCTTGTTGTTTTTTGAACATCATATAGATGGACTTTCCAACAATAGAGAGGCCGTTAGATTACTTTGTGTCTCGAAGCCTTTGCAGCCTCGCTGAGCATCCCCGCACATCTGGATCTTCTCTCGCGACCTGTCGTGGTGGACTCAGGACTGTACGGAGCGAGGAGTCACTCCCGCCGTTGCTGAGACGCCAATACATTTCGCGGCCAACTTCAGTAGACCTCAAAAATCTTTTCACAGGTAAGAGCTCAGATACCGACGGGTTATGAAAGAGGTCTCGTCACTCCCTTGGAGGGTATATAAGTCGATCTGTGCATCTACCCCGGTGTCCAAGGTTTGGCAAGACGTGAGGAAAATGAAGGGGAAGTTTTATCCATACTACCCCTCCAGTCTACGATTAATGGAGACCCTTGTGGCAGATCCCTTGGACTGTAGCGAGGAATTTGTTCACCATTTTGTGTCAGTGGCGCAGACAGACCCTTTGCGTTCTCCAAGGGCTAGGGACAGACTGCGACAAGAACAGAGAGGAATAGATTTTCATCCCCAGAGGCGGGGAATCTTACAATGTTCTTTTTTACACCTCGTGAGCAGTCAGCCATGAAGGTTTGCGTGACCACCTTCCCAGGCCAAGATGATGTTTACCATATGCGATGGCTCTGTCATCTAAGAGATGTATGGCTCTAGTTCTTGTTGAGCATGCTTATATAGGATCTGGATTGGAGGAAACCTTCCAAGTAGCTGGGGTGTGGCGGTGGTGATCCCGATCCCTAAGCCTGGGAACTGACACTCACTACCGACAGATTTCCGGCCCTATCCCTAACTTTTCATGTGTGTGTAAGTTATTCGAAAAAAAAATGGGTAAATAGTCGACTGGTATGGTTTGGAACGGGAAACAACTTTTTCTTCCTGTTCTCCGTGTGGATTCCGAAGGCATCACTCTCACTACGGAAGCAGCTTATTTCATTAGAGTCATCCATATTGCTGGGCATTCGCCCTTCGGCAACACATGTGACCATCTTTTTCGACCTGAAAAGGCTCTTCACGTGGACACGGGCTTGGAGACAGGGTATATTGCAATCTCTGTAGAGTTCGGGCTAGAGGTCCGTTGACTGTGTTCCTCAGAGTTTTTCTAGCCAACCGGTTCTTAGAGTTCGAGTAGAGTTTGGCAACATACTGTCCTTATGAACACCCGCTTCCAGGTGGCATCACCCATGGTAGCGTCTTGAAGTGTAGCTCTGTTCGCTGTGGCCATCAAGGTATTGTTGATGTACTGCCAGAGGGATGTTAGTACATTATACTGGCTGATTTATCAACTCTTGTGATGCTTTCCAGGATGTCGGTTGCAGAGAGAAGATCTCAACGCTATTGAGGAAAGTTAGTGAATGGACGACGAATCGTGGCTTCCAGTTTTCTCCAACGAAGACTGTAGCGGTCATTTTTGCAGAACCGTGGGATTCATCCGACCCAGACCTACATCTTACGGAAGAGAAACCATGTAGGGAAGAGACCTGGTTTTTAGGACTCATTTTTGACAATCGACTGGACTTGGGTTGGCCTCACCTTCGTTCTCTCTAAGCCTGACTGTCTCCGGACCATGGATCTACTGAAAGTCCTCTCGCACACCAGCTGGGGGGCTGATCGCGCTACACTCCTCTATCTTCACGCTCAACGTATCCTTTCGAAGCTTGAATATGATGTGAAGTTTACTCCTCTGCCACACCCACTCGATGCGGATGCTGGATTCGGTACATTCATGCTGGTGTCCGTACTGGCAACGGGGGAGCGCGTTCACGGTCATCTCCATCCCAAGTCTATTGGTGGATGCTGTTCCTCCCATTAGATCCTTCAACGCAGTCCCTCCTGTAAGATGTTGGTATCGCCTACAAACGCCTCCCTCGGACTCAATAGCTTGCCCCGTGCGGTCTTGTGATTCAGGATCGCAACTTTTTACATGGGCGAAGAAGCTATACCAAAGCCCCTTGGTTTCCGATTGACAGCTATTATGGAGACGCTTATCCTTCCACTGCTTTACGGATCTGCCCGCATAGGCCGACGACAGTCGGTCCATGGCTTCTCCCAGAGTGTCTTTTGCAAAAGCCTTCCGCTCTCAAAAGGGTTCTTTACCTCCTCAGGCTGAGCTGTTTGCCCAGTTTTTAGACCACTTTGCACCACGCTCAGAGTTCGGCCCTGTCTTTACTGATGGTTCCAAATCAGACGGAAGGTAGTGGGATACGGCGTTAGTATTCCCATCGTTTAACAAAGGCTTCAGCCTCCAAGTGTTTCATCTGTTTTTACGGCTGAAAAAATGCTATTTTATATGCTTCTCATGTATTTATTTTACCCTCCGGATGTTCTTTTACAATTTTTAGGATTCTTGTCAGTGCTCTTCAATCCACTATGTAATTTTAACTCTCCCATCCGCTGGTCAATGCCATCCTGGAATGGCTTATTCTGCTCAAGAGGCGAGGCCGGACATGGTCAGCTTTTGTTGGGTACCGGCACATGTAGGGTTGCCGGTAATGAGGAAGCTGATGGCCTTCGGCAAAAAAACTGCAGCTAAAAGACAGCTCATCAAATTTTGCTGTGCCGGACCTAGGACCTTCGCTACGCTCTATCCCCCTCCCTCGGCAACCATAGTCAGTTCAAAAACAGTTTGCCAAGAACGTGGATTCCTATAGGGCAAAAATAAACTGCGCACCATCCGCACAAGTATCGAGGACTGGAGCTACTGCGTCTTCCCGGAGATGGGAGGACTGCCTTGGCACGATTGCGTATTGGTCACACTTCTATATACTCATGGGTTCCTCATGAAGGGGGGCCACCCCTCCTTACTGTGAGGATTGTTTGGTCCCCTTAACTGTGCGGCACTCTTGCTGGTCGAGTGATCCCAGTCTTGGAGGACCTTACGTGTGCAATTTTTGTCCCTGTGTCCGGCGGGTCGGACGGTGCTCTACCGTCTCCCTGGCATTGGTTGAGAGGTGTTTCTCTCCGGGACATGAAGTCCAGACATTTATTGGAGAAGGCTGTGCCTTCTCAACAAGTTATGTGTTTTAATTAACTTAGATTGTTGTAATGTACTCTTGTTCTTTTATGTATTCCGTAATTTTCAAATATTTTATTTTATCTTAAATTTTGTGTTTAGTTTTACTTTACATGCATCTTTTGTAAGCAGGCGCAATAACCCCGCAGTTTGTCCCCCCCCCCCCCCCCGGCGCCTTAAAACTTTAATCAAAGAATCAATCAATCCTAATATCACTGCCCCTGTTACACCCTGAAGGGCTAGCGACACAGCTCAACAACACGCTGATGGCGAAGGGTTCAAAAACTTATGGGACACACAAGTAGTTGATAGCCATGCTGAAAGCTATCTCAAGACCCTCGTCGGGAGCTATCAGTAAACATAGAAGTGGTAAATCTTATGTCAGTAAAATCTGCATCTTTGGTGTGGGACATACGGTCTCTACTACTGCCGCGGGTCTCGTATGAGAACCCGATTTCCCGCCGGATGTACGCAAGCGCCAACCGACATCTGGGACATGTACATAAAAGTAGTTTACCATCTTCTACCCCCAAAAAAAAAAAAAAAAAACCCCCCCCACAGAAAAAAAGATGCTGGGCTTCAAGGCGCGGCGTCTCTACAAGCCGTAAGGCTTCTGATCATCTTCACGCACGAAATAACATCTTCAATCTCCAATGGAATATTCTGGATTACGTGCAAATTGGGAGGAACTAGTCCTTCTCATCAACGAGTTGGACCCAGAAATTATCGGTTCTTCAAAGAAACAATGATTAGGGCAGAAGGTGTCTCTGCCCGACAGGTTTTTTATACATGTTCACCACCACCTCCAGCAGGTGTGGCTTTAGTGGTGGTTGTGGCCTTTACCATCGTCGGGATGTCACCTTAACTGGTCATCCCGCTGCAATCACCCTTGCAGGCTGTATCAGGTTCGTATCCATCTGCACAAGACCTACAATGTCTGCTCAATTATATCTACCTCCAAATGTGACATACCTCTCCAGATCTTGAGGGGATCTTATCCGCCAGCTTCCCCGTCCAATTTGGTCCCTGGAGACATGAATGGGCGGCATTTCTGTGGGGAGATTCCACAGAAAATCGTCGCGGGTGATTGTCTCGTAACTCTTATAGATGGCACAACTGTATATATATTAAACCAAGGGAGAACCACCACATTTCCATTCGCAGACGGGAACATTGACTGCTATTGACCTATCACTCGCAGTCCACAGGTCGCCCTTCGACTTCTATGGAGGTGACCGATTCTTATGTCGGGGAAGTGACATTATCCCATATACTTAAAGCAGGGTCCTCGCCCCTTGCGATGTCTCCAAAATGGTGCCTCTCTCGTGCAGAACTGGGAGGGCTTTCAAAAGGCTTGTGTTTTTGAAACATCATATAGATGACTTCAACAATAAGATGAGGCCGGTAGATTACTTTGTGTCTCGAATCCATTTTGCAGCCTCGCTGAACACCCCCCGCCAATCTGGATCTTTTCTCCGCCTGTTTCAGCGATCAGCCGGGGGGTTGGTCGGTATCAAATTAGGGCGAGAATCCCAAAAAGTGTTTTTTGGGAAGGTATAAATCCCTAGAGTTAGAAAACATGTGATAGCATTGTGGCAGTGGCACTTTAGGGGATTTTCCCCCTATCTACCCCCAGGTACCTATCTGATATTTTTGCTGAAATGACAATTTTGGGGAAAAAAAACCCTGAGTACATAGAGCCTTCCAAAAGGAAATTTTCAGTGCAGAGGTCCACAAAACCCTTTGGGGGGAACCCTGTAATCAACAATTGGGGTTAGGGTTTAAAAAAGGACACTCAACTCCTGGAGGCCGTCAGGGTTCAGCCTAAAACGGAGCCATAAAAAGGGGTCACATAACAGCGAAAAACCGCATGAATTTCTTGGACCCCAAAGGGAGACAGGTCATGGTAACCATCAAACTCATCATGCGATCTCCGGGGCAGCCAAAAAAATAAAGATGGGAAACAGTGGTCGGCGTCGTCACCTCTTCAACCCTGGGCCAACCCATTTCAAAAAGAAAGCCCCATAAGATTTCTACTGCTAAATCGGCACCAGAGACATTGCCTCTGCCCCTGATAAAGCAGTGCTATTGGAGAAAGAGTTATGCCATTTTCCGCAATGAAGAGGGAACGACCCACCACCAAAACTATTTCACGATCCGATGAAAAAAAAAAGCAAAGACATTCACTAATATTTGAAGAATAAAGATTGAAAACAAGTGGGAAAAGGCATAATCTTGAAAGCTGACCGGCTCGTTTGGTCGCTCATAGTATGGCAAAAGGGGCGCAATCTCAAGTGGGGGAATCCTCTCTCCCCCCCTGGGCCCAAACCCCCGGGCTCTCTCTCCCCCGACGGATTACTCAGGAAAAAAAACAAAGCTTCCTTACCACAACTTTGCGAAGAATGTGACAGTAGCGGACCAACTCCTACAAAATCCGGCTTCTGTGATCGATGGAAGAACTTATTCAAAGAGTAAGGTTGATCAAGCTACTTTGGAGACATTCCCTACAATACTGTCTATGGCATTGCTTGAAGGAAAAAAAAGTCCCCAATAGATTTTGTGTTCGAACGTATCGAAAAAATTTTATCAAACGTGAGAGATGGGCCCCGGGGTTTGAAGAGACCGGACGCAGCGCGGGGTATCACAAGCGCACAGATCGTGAGGCAAGGGGTTTCCTGACGGGAAATAACTAACAAAACCATCTGATTAGTTCATTTTCAGTGAAGGGAGGAAGCCAGTGTCAGGGAAAACTCAGAGAAGATTCGTATACAACTGTAGATGACAAATGCTACAAAATTCTCACGGGGCATAAATACCAGATCTCCAGGCCGCAGAAGAAGCAGATGGGCGCCTACTTTTCCTGCTTCCTTTCTGCTAGACGGGCTACCAGGCTGTTGTGATTGCGCAGAGGTACAGATGTCTTTTTCATGTGTTTGGATTCCATGAAAAGATAGGGGCCCCTTTTTCCAGAAAGTGGAACTAGAACCAAAACAAATTATTTTGACCGGGAAAGTCGCTGCCACATCGGCATAGATGTCTGCAGAGCTTTATTGGTATACTGCAACACTGATTGACACTCCATTGTTTTCGCGGGAAAAGGGGAAGGCAAGTGCTCAAAATTCGTGACCAAACAACAGGGAAACCCAGAAACACATTACACAGTTGGGCCAGGAATGGGCCTCTCCCAAAAACGATGGACAAATAGGGGTTTTTCACATGTCTCCTCTATGTCCCCTAAGCAGCATTCACTAAGTAAATTCTCAGGTACCACTTGTTCTGTGCTAAGAAAGGTAGATAGAGAGTCATCACTTCCCCCCTGCGGGACTGCTTATAAAACAGCACAAAGGGCAAATACCGGCGGAATAGGGAGAAATGTCTTGACAAACCCCAGGTGTACCAATCCCTTGGCAGGGGGTAAAAAATTGCGGATGTAGCTGAGGAATTAAGGGTAGTGGATTGGATGGATGGTCGGCCAGCACCTGAGGCTATTTTGGGCCCACTGGCCTGCAAATGTTCAAGGATGGTCCCCTGCAAAGTGTGTCTGCTGGCAAAGGCTATGCCGATATGTGCAAATGTCAGACTGCGAGAATCGTTCATCAGATGATGAGGAAGCACGGACGGAAAAGACGATGTTGATGATTAAATTTCATAAAGGGTGTTCAATTTTTAGGTAATTAGCGTGTTATGTACAAAATACATATAACTAAAATTTGTACTACATTGTATATAAAAATTTTCCGATTTAATTGGGATATGTTTTTAAAAAGGCGGGTTCTAAATAATTTTATACTTGATCATCTTCCCGATTTACCACGTTTAGAAAATTGCCCTAGGCTAGGGGGGAAAAATGGTTCTTCCCCCCGAGGAAAACCGATTTGGGGCAAATATCGAACTAGGGAAAAAAAAAGCATAAAAATTTGGGAAACACCAGGAAAAAACTCTACATGAAGGCCTAAACGAAAATTTTAAAAATTTCATAATTTTTGGGTTATTTTTGGCGGCCATTTTGAAAAAGGGGTCTTTTATATAAAGCGCCACCCCCAATGCTATCACTGTTTTCTAAATCTAGGGCTTTTAACCTTCTCAAAAAAAACCTTAGCTTTTCGCCTAATTGATACCGGTGAGGGAAATTTTGGGGCCGGGGCTGACCGACTATTCCTGGTGGGCTCGGTGTACCAAAAAGGAGCACTCCCCGCCCCCCCCGTGGGACGCAAATTTAATTTCGCGGCCAAAAACGTAACCTAAAAATATCTTTTCCGGTTAAAGCTAGATTACCGACGGGTTAATGGGGGGTTCGTCACTCCTCTTGAAGGGCTTTATATATTTTCGATCTGTGCTCTCCCCGGTGTCCGGGGGGTTTTGGGAAAGAGTGAGGAAATGAAAATTTTTAAGTTTATCCATCCTCCCCTCCAGTTTACGATTTTGGCGACCCTGTGGCAGATCCCTTGACTTGCAGGGGGAATTTTTCTTTCCCCTTTTTTTGTCGGGCGCAGACAGACCTTGCGTCTCCCAAATGTAGGGAAGACTGCGACAAGAACAGGAGGCATAGTTTTTTTCCAGAGGGGGGGGAATCTTACAATGTTTTTTACACCTCGTGAGCTATGTCAAGCCATGAAGGTTTGCGCTACACTTCACCAGGGCCCAAAAGATTACCCTATGCGATGCCCGTCATCTAAGAGTGGGCTCTAATTTCTTGTTGGCATCTAAATAGGGTCTGGTGAAGGAACCTTCCCAA
This sequence comes from Chionoecetes opilio, assembly GCA_016584305.1. Taxonomy (NCBI): domain Eukaryota; kingdom Metazoa; phylum Arthropoda; class Malacostraca; order Decapoda; family Majidae; genus Chionoecetes; species Chionoecetes opilio. Next base: position 1,443 of record JACEEZ010021848.1, on the reverse strand, counting down.
GAAGCGGGTTTTGGCGGTGGGGATCCCGATCCCCAAGCCCGGGGAAGGACCCTACTCCGACGAATTTCCCGGGCCCCAAACCCTAAATTCATGTTGGGGGTAAGTTATTCGAAAAATGGTAAAATCCACTTGTATGGGTTTTTTGAAAAGGGGAAAAATTTTTTCCCGTTCTCAGGTGGATCCGTAACATACTCTACTAGGAAGCGCTTTTTTCTTAGGTCATCCAAATGCGGGGGTTCGCCCTCGAAACACCAAAGTGACCATTTTTTTGACCTTGAAAAGGCTTTCGCACGGGTTGGGGACACGGGATTTTGCAATCTCTGATGATTCGGGGTAAGGGGGTCCCTTTTCCTGTGTTCCTCCAGAGTTTCCCAGCCAAACCCGGGTTCTTAGAGTTCGATTGGCAAAATCTGTCTTTTGAACACCGCTTCCAGGTTCATCCCCAAGGTAGCGTCTTTAGTGTACTCTGTTCGCTGTGGCCACAATGGTAGTTGTGTATGCCAGAGGGGGTTGTTTTACATTTACGTGGATATTTTTCAATCTCTTTTGCTGCTTCCCGGATGTCGGTCGCCGAGAGAAGATTTAATTGCTATTGATAAAATTTTTTGAAAGGACGACGAACGTGGGTTCAGGTTTTCTCCAACGAAACTGAGCGGTTCATTTTTGCAAACCCCTGGGATTTATCCCACCCAGAAACCTCATCTTTTCGGGAAAGAATACCATGTAGGAAGAGACCCGGTTTTTTGGCTCTTTTTGACAATGATGCCTTGGGGGCCTCCCTTTTTGTGCTCTCAAACGACTGTCTCCGGACCCGGGTCTACTGAAAGTCCCCTCGCCCCCAGCTGGGGGGGGGTGATCGCGCTACCTCCTCTATCTTCACCGCTCACTTTTCCTTTCGAAACTTTAAAGGATTGAATGTACTCCTCTGCCACACCCCCTCGACTGCGGATGGGATTCGGTACATCATGCTGGGTCCGTCTGGGAACCGGGGGTTAGGTCATTCCCATCCCAAATCTATTGGGGGAGTGTGTCCTCCCCTTAGATCTTTAAACCCCGTCCCCTCCGCCATCCCCTCATGTTGGGTTTGCCCCCCAAACCCCCCCGACTCAATAGGTTGCCCTCGTGTCTGTGATTCGGGTCGCAACTTTACCATGGGGAAGAAGCTTACCAAAGCCCCCCTTTGTTTCCGATTGACGCTATTACCACTGGGGAACAGCCAAAAAAACGTCAGGGGTTTTTTTTTAGTTATTTAGACTAATTTTGGTGTTCTAGTCCGAATATCACATTATTTTGCTCATCGGTCAACTTTTTTAGATCAGCCATAGGGCCAAACCTGACGAGCTAACTTTCTAAAAATCAGGGGGTTTTAGTTTTAATATATTTTCTTGAAGAAAATTTAAAAAAAACCCCGGGGGAATTACAATTGAAAAAAAAAGAAAACAA
>JACEEZ010021847.1:1125747-1176438 GCA_016584305.1 Chionoecetes opilio | reverse complement strand
GGGAATGATCAACATTTACCGTAAATTCCCTGTACTTTTTCGGGACATATCAGAATTACCCTTCAATACAACAACTGAAACATTTCTTAAAAAAAATGTAGTTATTATTTATTTGTGAGCACTTGGTGAAAATATTGGCAAAAAAATTTGAATACTTGAAAACTCAATCTTTAAAAATCGTCTTTTCATGAAAATACGCAAGTTGAAGCAGAATGAGGCTTCAGGAAATATTTACTTGTATGTAAGCATTCACTGAGTACCTATTTTGGTGTATATGTCTCTCTTACGACGAACATTTAACCAAGACAGAGAGAGTGTGGCGTTCAGCATCTCCACAGAAAACCATCCCGCTGGCAGGATCTGCTATCACCACTTTCCTGTTGACATCACACGGGTAGGGGAAACACCCTCAGCGCCGCCGCTCCCTTACCTCAAGCCCATATCTCTGATACTCCTAACTTCTCAATACCAGAGGCTGTCATCCTATAAACTATCATCATCCGCCGCTTATCTCATCACGCTCTCTATCCACTACGGAATATTCGTGGCATCCGCCCCCACATGCCGTTTCCCCACATAAAGGAGTCTCCTTATTTCACCTGCTTTGTGAAACCCCCCCTATTTGTGTATAGTCCCCCTGCTTTGACTGTGACTTTGTGTTGTTGTACATGTACATGTATGTATGTACATGTAACGCCATTATTATTCAATTGTACCATGGGAAATGGGGTTAAAAATACTCAGAATGAAGAAATCTACACGATATGATGTAGGTAAGAATTCTAGGACTTTTGAAAGCCCACTACCAATCTAATCCCCACCCATTTAGGGGGGTATTTTTAATGGGTAATTATCCAAGTAACTAGACAATATCGGAAACTGTCGCCGATAGGAATTCTCGCCAACGTTCCTATTTTTTAGCCTGAACAGTTAGGTTAGGTAGGTTGGCCAGTGACTATATGTCTAGGTTGGTTTTAGTGATTGAGCGGGGTGATTCCCCCCCAGCTCACACCGAAATAATACCGACTTGACATTTTACAGTAGATGGGTTAGGTTGAAATGAAAGCCTTGCATTCTAGTGATTTTTATGTGCTTTAACCCCACAATTTCAGTGGTCGTGAACTTGCCTAGAATAACATCTCACTACCCCAGCTTCCATCATTGAATCTTTTATTCTATTATTGAATATTTTTCTACAACAAAAAACACAGATAATGGGAATATTTTTTAAGAAAAAAAAAACACAGATAGAGGCAATATTTTTCTAGGGAAAAAAAAAAAATTAGAGGCAATATTTTTTTTTAGGACAAAAAACACAGATAAAGGCAATTTTTTCTAGGGCAAAAAAACAGGGTAGAGGCAAAATTTTTTTTAGGACAAAAAAAAACAGATAGAAGGGAAATTTTTTTTAGTAAAAAAAAAAACAGAGTGGAGGCAATATTCTTTTTTGGTTTTTTGTTTTCCTAGAAAAAATATTTCCCCTATCTGTGTTTTTTTTTCCCCAGGAAAAAAATTTCCTTTTTCTGTGGGTTTTTTTCCTAGAAAAAAAATTTTTTTTTTTTTCTATATCTGTTTTTTCCTAGAAAAAATAAGCCTCTATCCTTTTTTTTTTTTTAAAAAAAAAATTGCCATTATCTGTGTTTTTTTTTGGGAAAAAATATGGGGCCCCATCTTTTGTTTTTTTTCCTAGAAAAAATTTTTGCCTTTATCTGGTTTTTTTTTCTTAGAAAAAAAATTCCTCTATCTTGTGTTTTGTTTAAAAGAAATATTTCCCCATCCTGTTTTTTTTTAGAAATAATATACCTAAAATCTGTGTTTTTTGTTTTGAAAAAAATTAAATTTGGCCTTTATCCTGGGTTTTTTTTTTCCCCAGAAAAAAAAGGGTTTCCTTTTTTCTGTTTTTTTGTTATTTGAAAAAATTTTTTGCCTTTTATCTTTTTTTTTGTATTGAAAAAAATATGCTTTTATCTGTGGGTTTTTGTCATAAAAAATTTTTGCCCGTATTTCCCGGGTTTTTTGTCCCCCGAAAAAATAATGCCCCTTTTATCAGTTTTTTTCCCCAGAAAGAATACTGACTCTATCTTTGGTTTTTTTTAAGAAAAAATTAAACCTAATCTGGTTTTTGGGCCTAGAAAAAAAAAATTGGGCCCTTTTCTTTTTTTTTCCCAGAAAAAATATTTCCTCTATCTCTGTTTTTTCTAGAAAAAATATTGCCTTAAACTGGTTTTTGCCTTAGAAAAAAAAAATTGCCTCTATCGTGTTTTTTTTCTCAGAAAAAATATTTCCCCATGGTTTTTCTTTGAAAAAATATTGCCTTTATTGGTTTTATGTAAAAAAAAAAAAAATTGCCCATCTTTTTTTTGTACTAGAAAAAATATTTATTTTATCTGTTTTTTGTTCTGAAAAAATATTTTCCTCTGTCTGTGTTTTTGCCTAGAAAAAATATTTTCCTCTAAACTGTTTTTTTTTGTCCCCAAAAAAATATTGCCTTATATGTGTTTTTTGTCCGGAAAAAAAATTTGGGCCTTTTATCCCTTTTTTTTTTACCCCGTAAAAATTTTTGCCTCTATCGGGTTTTTTTTTTTGAAAAAAAAAATTTCCTCTATCTGGTTTTTTTTTGTAGAAAAAAATATCTGGTTTTTTTTTTTTTTAGAAAAAATATTGCCTCTTTTCTTATTTTTTTTTTGAGAAAAAAAATTTCTTTATCTGGTTTTTTGTCTTAGAAAAAATATTGTCTCTTTTCCTGTTTTGTCCCAGAAAAAAAAATTGCTTTTTAACTGTGTTTTGTTTAGAAAAAATATTGCCTCATCCTTTTGTTTTTTGTACTAGAAAAAAATTTTTTGCTTCTTTTGTGTTTGTTTCCCAGAAAAAAAATAAGCCTCATCTGTGGTTTTTTTTCCCCAGAAAAAAAATTGCCTCTATCTGGTTTTTTTTTTAGAAAAAAAAATTTCCCCTATCGTGTTTTTTTTGCTAGAAAAAAATTTCTTCTATCTGTGTTTTTTTTCCCAGAAAAAAAATTGCCTCTATCTCTGTTTTTTGAATAGAGAAAATATTTTTATCTTTTTTTTTTGTCTTTAAAAAAAAAAATTGCCCCCTTGGGGCGGGTTTTTTTTACTAGAAAAAAAATTCCTCTATTGTTTTTTTTCCTAAAATAAAAATAGCCTCTATCTGGTTTTTTTCTGAAAAAAAAATTGCCTCTTTTCTGTGTTTTTTTTCCCAGAAAAAATATTGCCCATATCTGTTTTTTTCTTTGAAAAAAAAATTGCCTATATCTGTTTTTTTTCCCAGAAAAATATTGCCCCTGTTTGTTTTTTTTCCAGAAAAAAAATTGCCTCATCCCGTGTTTTTTTTCCAGAAAAAAAAAAAAAATTGCCTTTTATCTGTTTTTTTCCTAGAAAAATATTTTTCCCCTATCTGGGTTTTTGTCCCAGAAAAAATATTGCCCCTTTTCTGTGTTTTTTTTTTACCCAGAAAAAAAAATTTCCCATCTGTGTTTTTTTTCCTAGAAAAAATATGGGTCTATCTGGTTTTTTTGTCTTAGAAAAAATATTGCCAATATTGTGTTTTTTGTCCCAGAAAAAAATATTGGCCCTATCTGTGTTTTTGGGCCTAGAAAAAATATTGGGCCCCTTAAACTCTGTTTTTTTTATAGAGAAAAAAATTGCCTATTTTATTTTTTTTTCCTAGAAAAAAAAATTGCCTTGGGCTGGTTTTGGGACTAGAAAAAATATGCCTCTTTTCGGGGTTTTTGGCCTAGAAAAAATATAGCCTCTATCTGGTTTTTTTTTTTTTGAAAAAATATTGCCTCTCTCTTTTTTTTTGTCCTAGAAAAAAAAATTTCCTATATCGTTTTCTGTTTAGAAAAAAAAATTGCCTAATCGTTTTTGGGCTAGAAAAAATTTTTGCCTTATCTATGTTTTTTTTCCTAGAAAAAATATTTCCCCTTCTGGGTTTTTTTTCCCCGAAAAAAAAATGCCTATACTGGGTTTTTTTTCCCCCAGAAAAAAAAAATTGCCTCATCTGTGTTTTTTGTTAGAAAAAAAATTTTCCTTTTATCTGTTTTTTTTCCCGAAAAAAATTGCCCCTTTTCTGGGGTTTTTTTTCCCAGAAAAAAAATTCCTTTTATCTTTTTTTTTGTCTTTTGAAAAAAAAAAGCCCCTATCTGTGTTTTTTGTCCCCGGAAAAAAAAATTGCCTCTAATTTTGTTTTTTGTCCCAGAAAAAAAAAATTTCCTCAGTGTTTTTTGTCCCCACAAAAAATTTTCCTCTTTTCATGTTTTTTGTGGGTTAAAAAAAAAAATTGCCTTTTAACTGTGTTTTTTTTTTCCCAGGGAAAAAAAATTTCCTCTATCTGTTTTTTTTTTTGTATTAGAAAAAAAAAATTTTCCCCCTTTTTTTTTGTCCTAGAAAAAAATTGCTTTATTGTGTTTTTTTTTCTTTAGGGAAAAAAATTTTGTATCCGTTTTTTTTTGTTTCCCCAAAAAAAAAAATTGGTTTTATCTCAGTTTTTTCCTAGAAAAAAAAATGAGTCTATCTCTGGTTTTTGTCTAAGAAAAAATATTTCCTATATCTTGTTTTTTTTTTCCTAGAAAAAAAAATGCCTTTATTGTTTTTTTTCCTAAAAAAAAATATTGCCTCTATTCTTTTTTTTCCTAAAAAAATATACCTTATCTGTGTTTTTTCCCTTTTGAAAAAATAATGCCTTATCTGTATTTTTTTTTCTTAGAAAAAAAATTTCCTTTTATCTGGTTTTGTTCTAGAAACAAAAATTTGCCCTTTTCTGTGTTTTTTTGTCTTCGAAAAAATTTTGGGCCCCTTGCTGGTTTTTTTTCCTAGAAAAAAAATTGGGCCCCATTTTGTGTTTTTGGGGTTAGAAAAAAATATTTCCAAAATTTTTTTTTTTGTCCCCGAAAAAAAAATTTCTTCATCTGTCTTTTTTTTCCATGAAAAAATATTTTCCTCCAAAATGTTTTTTGTTTTTTAGAAAAAAATTGCCTTTATCTGTTTTTTTTGTTCAGAAAAAAAAAATTGCCTCTATCGGTTTTTTTTCTAGAAAAAAAAAATTTCCTCTCTGTTGTTTTTTCCTTAGAAAAAAAAATTGCCTATCTTTTTTTTTGTTTTAGAAAAAATATTTCCATATCTGGTTTTTTTTCCAGAAAAAATTTCCTCATCTGGCTTTTTTTGTAGAAAAAAAATGCCTCTATCTGTGTTTTTTTTTCCCCGAAAAAAATTTCCTCTATCGTGTTTTTTGTCCTAGAAAAAAAAAGCCCTATCTGTGCTTTTGCTTTGAAAAAATATTGCCTCCCGTCTGGGGTTTTTTGACTAGAAAAAAAAATTTCCCTTTTCTGTGTTTTTGCCTTTGAAAAAATTGCCTTACTGGTTTTTGGGCCTAGAATTTTTTTTGTTTTAACCCGTTTTTTTTCTTTGAAAAAAATTGCCTATATCTGTTTTTTTTACCCAGAAAAATATTGCCCATCCCGTGTTTCTTGGGCCTAGAAAAAATATTGCCTCTATCTTTTTTTTGTCCCAGAAAAAAATTGCCTCCCCATCTGGTTTTTTGCCCAGAAAAAATATTGCCCTGCTTTGTTTTTTTTTTAGAAAAAAAAATTGCCACTAAAGGGGTTTTTTTTTTTCTTAGAAAAAAAAAATTGCCCCTACTGTGGTTTGTCCTAAATAAAAATTGCCTTATCTTTGTTTTTTTTCCCCGAAAAAATATTTCCCCCTATTTGGGGTTTTTTTCGTTGAAAAAATATTGCCTATATCTTTTTTTTTGGGCCTAAAAAAACAATAGCCTCTATCTGGGGGTTTTTTTTATTGAAAAAAATATTGCCCTATTTCCGTTTTTTGGGCCCAGAAAAAATATTTTTCTGTGTTTTTGTCTTAGAAAAAATATTGCCCGTATTTCCCTGTTTTTTGTCCTAAGGGAAAAAAATGGCTTCATCTGTGTTTTTTTTCCTAGAAAAAAAAAAATGCCTCTATCTCTGGTTTTGTTTTTAGAAAAAAAAAATTGCCTATAAACTTGTTTTTTGTCCAAAAAAAAATATTGCCTTTTTCTGTTGGGTTTTTTTCCTATAATAAAAAAATTTCCCTTCTCTGTTTTTTGTCTAAGAAAAAAAATGGGATCTATTGTGTTTTTTGTCTTAGAAAAAAAAAATTGCCTCTATCTGTTTTTTGTCTTTGAAAAAATATTGGTCTATCGGGTTTTTTTTCCTAGAAACAATTATTTGCCTTTTTGTTTTTTTTTTCTTAGAAAAAAAAATTCCTATCTGTGTTTTTTTTCCTAGAAAAAATATTGCCTCTATCGGTTTTTTTCTTAGAAAAAAAATATTTTCCCCCAAACTTTTTTTTTGTCCCAGAAAAAAAATTGCCTCACCCCCGGGGTTTTTTCCTAGAAAAAAAAATTGCCTTTCCCTGTGTTTTTGTTCCCTTTGAAAAAAAATTGCCTTATCTGTGTTTTTGTTCCGAAAAAATATTTTTCCCCCCTCTGTTTTTTGTCTAGAAAAAAAATATTGCCTCTATCTGTGTTTTTTTTCCTAGAAAAAATATTGCCTATATCTGTTTTTTGTTTTAGAAAAAATATTGCCTATATCTGTTTTTTGTCCTAGAAAAAAATTGCCTCTACTGTGGGTTTTTTCCTAGAAAAGTATTGCCTCAAACTGTGTTTTTTTTCCCCGAAAAAAAAAATTTCCCCTAGTGTTTTTTGTTGTTGAAGGGGTGTGATGCGAAAACGACTATTCGCCCTGGGGTACAGCCCTGAATTTAACAAAAGTCGGGACATTTGATATCATCCCAGGAAGGAAAGGGGGGAGGGGGGACGGGGGGGCGACGTGATTTTGGGGGGACGGGAGCGGCGGCCCGCAGGGTGGGCAGGGCAAAGGTGGTGTGTTTAGGGCGAAAGAGTTGACCACTAAAAAGTTGTCGGTTTGGGGGTGGGAAACCCAGGGGCACTGAAAAAGGAAGGGTCAATGGACTCCGGGGCGGTTTCCCGCACCCGGGGGAGACGGGTCGGGGTGAGCTTTCAGCCCTGCAGGGGGTGCCTTTTTTTTGAGTGTTGGTGGGACAGCCTAGGCGGGTGAGGGGGACATCCCAAAACGCGGGGGGTTGTCTTTTCCACGGGGGGGGGGGAGGTCTGACCGGGATTGACCCCTTTGGAAGGTGGGACGGAGGGCGTCGCCGAGCGAAAACCCTTCCCCGGCGGGGCGGCCGACATTAGAAATGAGACGCCCGGCGGGGAGAGCGGCGGGGGGAGGGGGGGATGTTTACCTCGAGAGTCCCATCTTTGCAGCGCATCAGAAACCCTCATTCCCCGGAATTGCAGGGGAAGGCACCCACTGAAGGTGATCTTCCAGCCATGGGGTGTGGGAGAGGAGTAGCCGTGCAGGGAGTAAACCATGGCTGGGAGGAAGCGGGCGACGGGAGGGGGGGAGAGGAGGGGGAGGAGAGTCTGGTAGATCACAACTCTGGCCGGGGCGGGGTGGGTTCAGGAAGACACACCCTGGCGAATGGCGAAGGTTTGCCGTCAGAAGTCCGTTTTAGGGGGCAGCGCCCGTCCCGCAGATGTTGGGGCGAGGGATAGACGGCAGGCCCGTGACGGAATGGTGGGGGAGGAGAGCCGTCAGTGAAAATCTTAAAGGGGGTTTGTGGTAGGTAAAGCGAGTTGACGGAATAAAAGGGGGGCCCGGGGGTAGCTAAATTTTTTGGGGGAAGATCTGGGATAGTCAGGGGAACCAACGGGGAAATGTCCCGCCAGGATGGGACCGGGGAGTGTGGGGATGGGCTGAGTAGGAGGGGTGGCAGGTTTAGCACAGATGGGCCAGCAGTGATGGACCAGTAGGGGCTGACGGGCTCCAGGAAGCCAGACTGGGTGTGAGGATCCCACCGGGGTTGGCATAGAGAGTGGCGAGGGGGTGGGATGGTGGCAGGGACATGATGTGGTGGTACTGGCTACATAGGATCTCCCTCCTGTGTACCTGCAACGGGGGGATACCGCTCTCTGCGTGTAGGGCGATGACAGGTGAGGACCTCATTGCCCCCATGGAGATCCTCAGGGCCGCATTTTGCAGGATGTCCAGTTTCCTGAGGGTGGAAAGGGCCGCTGAGCCATAAATGCAGCTCCCAAAATTTGCCAAAGACACCTTAGATCTGATGGCCCCCTGGTAGTAGTGCAAAGGAGGTCACGACTGCCCCCCAGCGGACAACAGCCCACCCGCTTCATGATGTGAGGCGCCTGTTGCAGGTGGTACGGAGGTACTCAATATGATGAGACCAGGTCAGGCGGGGACCATCCAGCCGCATCCCGAGGAAGGTGTGGGCCCTTGTGTAAGGCACCGGGGAGCCACAAAGGGACAGTGGGTGGAGAGCGGACAGGCTTGAGGGTGAAGCACATAAGGGAGCTTTTGGGCATTAATGAGAGACCCCATTCCTCACCCAGTCAGTTAGTGTATCAGCTGCCTCCTGGAAGCATAGCTGTGCCTGGGGGCCTGAGTGTTGGATCTGCTGATGATGGTAATGTCGTCTGCATAGATAAGAAGGTCGAGTGGGGAGGATGTGTTAGGTCTGAGAGGAGGACATTGAACAGCAAAGGCTGAGGAGGAACCCTGGCGGCCCTCCTCTCTGCATTGGAACGGAAGGAGAGGTGGAGGCAAAACCAAACGCAACCTGAAAAGACCGGCCCTGACAAGAATGACCTGAAATAGAAGACGGAAAAAGGTTCTCAGTAGTGCCCCCCGCAGATATCTGTACCACAGTCAAACAGGATATTAAAACGCAAGGATACATTGGAGATGAAAGTGCTTGTTTCTGGGTTATAGATAGGGGGTTATAGATAGCATTATATAGGCTTATTGTAATCCTATGGCATAAAGTGTTCTTTGTATTTATGGAGTTCGTTTCGGGCCCTTTTCGGGGGGCGTTTTAAGGGTTTTGGGGGTAGGATTTCTTCCATTGCAAAAACCTTTCAGTCTCGGGTGTCTAGTTGTAGGCGGTTAGATCCAACAAAAGCGATGGCCGCGCCGCCGCCCGTTACCCATGGCAACCGACGGGGCTCTGTGTCTGTTTCTCTGATTCCATCTGCTGTCTGTCTGTCTGTCTGGTCTGTTTTTCTCATCGCTTCTGTCTGTCTGTCCTGTCTGTCTGTCTGTCTGTTTCTTCTTCTCACTTCGCTCGTGTCCTGTCTGTCCTGTCTGTCTGTGGTGTGTGTGTTTGTGTGTGTGGTGTGTGTGTGATGTGTGTGGTGTGTGTGTTTGTGTGTGTAGTGGTGTGTGTGTGTGTGTGTGTGTTGTGTGTGTGTGGTTTTGGTGTGTGTGTGTGGTGTGTGTGTGTCTGTCTGTCTTACTGTCTGTCTGTCTGTCTGTCTGTCTGTCTGTCTGTCTGTCTGTCTGTATGTCTGCCTGTCAGTCCTGTCTGTCTTCTGTCTTCTGTCTGTCTGTCGTGGCATACCATGAAAGCCGGCCATATGAACTCCTGCAGACCCCTTGCCTCCCAAGGCCCCGGGGAGAAGCAAGAACCCTGAACTGGCTGCCACGCTGGCTCATGAAGAACCCTGCCTTTCAAGACCCCGGGGAGGAAAGCAGACCTGTCCTGGCTGCCACAATGGATCAGAAGAACCCTGCCTTCCAGGCCTCGGGGAGATGCAAGACCGACTGGCTGCTCCAGGCTGGCTCATTGAAGAACCCTGCCTTCCAAGCCCCGGAAGATGCAAGCCTGACAGCCTTGCCAGTCTGGCTCATGAAGAACCCTGCCTTCCAAGGCCCCGGGGAGATGCAAGACCCTGACCTGGCTGCCGGCTGGCTCTGAAGAACCCTGCCTTCCAGGGCCCCGGGAAGATGCAGACCTGACTGGCTGCCGGCTGGCTCATGAAGAACCCTGCCTTCCCAAGCCCCGGGGAGAATCAAGACCTGACTGTCTGCACAGGCTGGCTCATGAAGGACCCTGCCTTCCGAGGCTCCGGGGAGATGCAGACCTGGACTGGCTGCATCGCTGGCTCTGGAAGAACCATGCCTTCTAAGGCACCCGGGGAGTAATGCAAAGACCTGACTGGCTGCCAGACTGTCTCATTAAGAACCCTGCCTTCCAAGGCCCGGGGAGATGCAAGACCTGACATGCTGCCACGCTGGCTCATGAAAAACCTTGCCTTCCAAGGCTCCGGGGAGTATGTCAGACCTGACTGGCTTCCAACGCTGGCTCTGAAACCCTGCCTTTCCATTCCAAGCCCCTCTAGAGATGCAAGACCTGACTGGCTGCCAGGCTGGTCCTCCATGAGAACCCTGCTCCTTCCAAGGCCCCAGAGGAGATGCAAGGCCCTGACTGGCTGCCACGCTGCTCATGAATCAACCCTCGGTGTCTTCTTAAGGCCCCGGGGAATGCAAGACACCTGACTGGCTGGCAACCGCTGAACTCATGAAGACACTGGCCTTCAAGGCCCCGGGGAATATGTAAGTACTGACTGGGTGGCCAGGCTGGCTCATGAAGAACCCTGGCCTCTCAAGGCCCCGGGGAATTGCAAGACCAGACTGGCTCCAGGCTGCTCATGAAGGACCTGCTTCCAAGGCCCCGGGGAGATGCATGACCCTGACTGGCTGCAGGCCTGGCTCATGAAGAAAAAAAACCCCTGCCATTCCAAGGCCCGCGGGAAGATGCAAAGACCTGACTGGCTGCCAGGCTGGCTCATGAAGAACCCCCTGCCTTCCCAAGGCCCCGCGGAGATGCAAGGACCTGACTGGCTGCGAGACTGGTCATGAAGGACCTGCGGCCTTTCCAGGCCCTCAGGGTGATGCAAGTACATGACTGCTGCCACTCTTCTACGCTGTGGCCTCATGCAGAACCCGCTCCTTCAAGTCCAGGGGAAGATCAAGACCTGACAGCCTGCCAGTCTGGCTCCTGAAGAACCCTGTTCCCTTCCAAGGCCCGCGGGGAGAATGCAGATCCTTGACTTGGTCTGCCAGGCTGGCTCCCTGAGAGAACCCTCGCTCGTCGCAAGGATCCCATTCTGCACGGGTACCGTATGCAAGACTGCTGGCCTGCCAGGCTGGCTCATGAAGACCCTGCTTCCAAAGATGCCCCGGGGAGGATGCAGAACCTGACTGGCTGCCAGGGCTGTCTCATGAAGACCTGCCTTCCCGATGCTCCGGGGATATGCCAAGACCTGTACTGGCTGCCACTGCTGGCTCATGGAAGAACCCTTCTTTCCAAGGCCACGGGGGAGATGCAGACCTTACTGGCTGCCAGGCTGGCTCATGAAGAACCCTGCTTCCAAGGCCCGTGGATTTATGCAAGACCTGACTGGCTGCCAGGCTGGCTCATGAAGGACCCTGCCTTCGAGGCTCCGGGGAGATGCAAGCCTGACTGCTGCCACGCTGGCTCATGAAGACCAATGCCTTCCAAGGCCCGTGGAGATAAAAGACCCTGAACCTGGCTGCCCGAACTTGTCCTCATAAGAACCCTGCCTTCCAAGGACCCGGGGAGATGCAAGACCTGACATGCATCCACGCTGGCTCATGAAGAACTTGCCTTCCAAGGCTCCGGGGAGATGCAAGACCTGACTGGCTGCCACGCTGGCTCATGAAGAACCCTGCCTTCCAAGGCCCCGTAGAGATGAAGAACTGACTGGCTGCAGCTGGCTCATGAAGAACCCTGCCTTCCAAGTCCCAGGGAGATGCAAGACCTGACTGGCGCCACGCTGGCTCATGAACACCCTGCCTTCCAAGGCCCCGGATATGCATGACCTGAATGTCTGCCACGCTGACTCTGAAGAACCCTGCCCTCGCAAGTCCCCGGGAGATGTAAGATCTGACTGGGTGCCAGGCTGGCTCCTGAAGAACCCTGCCTTCCAAGGCCCCGGGGAGATGTAAGACCAGACTGGCTGCCAGGCTGGCTCATGAAGGACCCTGCCTTCCAAGGCCCCGGGGAGTATACAAAGGAATACAAAGGAAACACAAACAGCAACAGACCGATATGTCCTTACAAACTGTTTGCTTTAACTATCCTCGCTAACTAGATAATTAAGAGAGAAAGGATAGGAAGTAGAAGGCTCCTCCTCACCCACCCATCCCTCCATCCGAAGCTGGCCGGAAAATAAGTGATAACATGCAATATAGAAAAACTGCATGGAATTTGTGAGGAAAGTTGAAGCTGTAATCTATGGCTAACTACTACTAGTTTGTGGGGGGTTAGGTTTAGTGCTTGATAGATAGGTCATGTTATGTGGTGTTTTGTAATGGTGTGAACACAGTGTTGAGGTTCAAGGGGGTTGCGGGCAGCCTTGCCTGGCGCGTTCTTCTTGGGAGGCAGCAAGTCATCATGCCCCAGCTCCGTTCAATCCACTGCGGATTGGGTACTTTCCTGTAGGACGGCGGTACACTTCAATGCTCCTCAGCAGTGACTGCCCGGGTACCTTAAGTCTCGATGGTGGGTCACTAACTGTCAGTGACCCTAACTGAACCACAGCCCGTCAACAGGTCGAGAGTAGTAGTGGTAAACCGTTTAACTCGGGGCTAAGCTGTGTGTGTTATGAGGTATAATGTAGTGGTTTGGTGTAGGCTCAGTGTGGAAGTTCAGGGGTGGTGCGGCAGCCTTGGGCCTGGCGCTCTTCAGTCTTGGGAGGCAGCATCCAGTTCAGGCCCCGCTCCGTTTCAATCCCTGCGGTAGTGCACTTTCCAAGTAGGACTTCCGTGCACTTCAATGCCGCCCTGCAGCAGTGGGACCACTGGTATTAAATCCCGTGTGGTCACTAACTGACAGGGCCCTTACTGAACCACAGCCCTTCACAGGTCAAAAGTTGTATATTGACCGGTTTACTCGGGGCTGTCTGATACTTGTGGGAGGGTTGTGTAGACGCGACTGCGCAATCATTTTACGCAATGAGAGTAAGTTTCAGAAGGCCCGCGAGTATAAATTTATTATTCCGGATAAACATGACAACCGGGGCTTTGATATGAATATTTATCGAGGCGGACTTTTTAAAATGATTCTACTTTATTTTGAGTTTACTTACGTCCTGACGGCAGCCCATTCCATACGTTTACAACAACGGTTTTTGTGAGAAGTACTCTTCTTCGTTCGTTACAAACCGTTTCCTGCTTATTTTAAAATCCGTTGTTTTTCTAGTTGAGCTTTACCGTCTAGCGTGAAAAGATTTTTCTGGGACTAACTACGTTCGTAAATCCTTGAAGATTTAAAAATACTTCGATGAGGTCACCTCTTATCCTTCGTTTTTGTTAGGGGAATAATTTAATTCTTTGGCCGGATTTTCGTACGATTTATTTTCGCAAAATCTAGGTATCATTTTGGTTACTCTGCGCTGTATGTTTTTTCTAGTTTATATTGTCCTTTTTTATAATAAGGTGGACCAGAACTGCACCAGTAAATCATAGATGGGGGCGAACAAGCGAGTTAAAAAAGAGTGAGTATAACTTTTTCATATTTGAAACTGAAAGTTTCGTCCAATAAAGCCAACCATTTATTTGCAGTTTTTACTACCTCTATATTTGATTATTCGTTGAGATCTTTCGGATTATAAACGCCTAAATCTTTTTCTTTTATCAACACTTTGGTTATTTGGAAATCGTTCAGTCACGTAACTTTTAAGGGTTGTTATTACGATCATTATGTACTTGGCATTTGCAAGTTGAAATTCATTTGCCATGTTTTTGACCAGATCTGTTAGCGTGTTTAAGTTTTTTTGTATGAGTTTGGCGCTGAGATTCTGTAGAGGCTATGTTTGTGATTTTCGTGGCATCAGCAAATTTCGATATCCTGCATGTGATTTCCCTCCTCAATGTCATTTATGTATATTAAAGAACAGGATAGGTCCGAGGAACTGATCCTTGAGGTAACACCAACTATTTTAACACTGGTCCAGTCCAGAAGAATTCCATTTATTACCACCGGGTCCTTTTTTACGATTTGACAGCCAGTTTTCTATCCAATTTGAAGATGTCCTGTTATACCATGAGCTTTTAACTTTGCTAATGAGACCGCTTATGAGAACTTGTCGAACCCTTTTTGAAAAACGAGGAAACTACGTCTACTGCACTCCCGTGTATGTCGTACATTTTGATACACTATTGTTAAAAATCAGTAAAGTTTTGAGAGGCATGAGCGTTTTATTTCTGAATCCATCTGTCTGAGTCTTGATTATGTCCATTTTCTTCTAAGAACTTAACATTTTGTCTCTTTGATGATCCATTAATTTTTTCCGCAACTGTGTTAAACTGATGGGCGAGATAGTTTCCGGGCTGCGAACTTGCTATCCTTTTTTAATATGGGTGTGACATTTGACTAGTTAATCTACTCCATTCGCACGGTACATTTCCGGTGAGTAAAGACTTATTAAAAATAAGATGGAGTGGTTTTAACTATTTCGTTCTTGGCTTCTTTTTATATCGGTGGCGAAATTTTATCAGACCAGGAGCCTTGTTTATCGTTCATGTTATTTATCGCGAGCAAAATGTCGACATTCCTGAAGGTTACTGAGCTGAGGCAAGTACCTTGTTCTGGTTTTCGGATGGTGGATTTTGGTTTCGGTTTTTTTCCACTGTGAAGCTGATGCAAAAAAGTTATTTAAGTATCCCGCCAGAGATACTTTCCTTTTCTGTGTGTTCGCCCATTTTCACATTTCCAACGGTCCTAATGGTTGACGTCATTACTTTTTTTCCTTTAACATAGCTGTAGAATTCTTTAGAGGGTTTGATTTGCTCATTTCGGCATAAGTACTTTTCAAAATTTTTTCTTGCTCTGCTTAATGAGTTTTTCGTATTTTCGTCCTAATTCTGTCGTGATCGCGTTTGTCGTCTTCATTTTTGTGTTTCTATGTGTTTTTTCATATGCACGCTTTTTAGCTGCAAGGCTGTCCGTTGATTTCGCGGGTCCACCATTTCGGTTAATGTTTTGAAAAGAATCGCCTATATCGCATCGGTATTGAGGATTGTATTGCTAATTAAGCTTACCGGTGAATTCATGCGATTTCCATGCCATGCTAACATTTTATGTCGTTACTTTTTCTTAGATATCATTCCAATCGTGTTCGTTAAGATTCTTTTTTAGTTTTCTGAAGAATGCCTTTCGATAATCAAGAACTTTTTCTTTACTTTCGAAAACTTCGCTTGTCTTACTGAATGTAATACTGAAAGTCATCGCCCGTGGTCACTGCTACTAAATTCGTGTGTGCCGGACGTTAACGTTACTGAACACGATTTTCGCTATGTTGTGAAAATAGCGGTCGATCTAGAAGTGTTTCAAAAAAAAAAAAAAAAAAGTCACTCCTGTGTGCTCTCCGTTGGATTCTCCCGTGTTTGTATATCGCGCTGCCAGCACTTTCTTGCGTCCCGCTTAATATCTTTGAGATATGTGGTTCATGGAAGGGGGGGGGGGGGGGGGGGGGGGGGGGGGGGAAGTTCGGGTGTCGTCTATTGTATTTGTTTGAGCTGGAGGTCGATAAACAAGGCCAATTACTACTTTTTGAGAATGACGATTTAGTTGAACGAAAATTACATTACTGTTTTCAGTTTCGTGTTTAGATACTACAATAGATACGGCTCAAGAAGATCCCTGCCTTACAAGGCCCCGAGTAGATGCATGACCTGACTGGCTGCCAGGCTGGCTCATGAAGAACCCTGCCTTCCAAGGCCCCATGGAGATGCAAGACCTGACCTACTGCCACCTTGGCTCATGAAGGACCCTGCCTTCCAAGGCCCCGGGGAGTTGCAAGACCTGACTGGCTGCCACGCTGGCTCATCAAGAACCCTGCCTTCCAAGGCCCCGGGTAGATGCAAGACCTGACTGGCTGCCACGCTGGCTCATGAAGAACCCTGCCTTCCAAGGCCCCGGGGAGATGCAAGACCTGACTGGCTGCCAGGCTGGCTCAAGAAGATCCCTGCCTTACAAGGCCCCGAGTAGATGCAAGACCTGACTGGCTGCCACGCTGGCTCATGAAGAACTCTGCTTTCCGAGGCCCCGGGGAGATGCAAGACCTGACTTGCTGGCATGCTGGCTCATGAAGAACCCTGCCTTCCAAGGCCCCGGGGAGATACAAGACCTGACTGTTTGCCAGGCTGGCTCATGAAGGACCCTGCCTTCCAATGCCCCGACTAGATGCAAGACCTGACTGGCTGCCACGCTNGAGAGAAAGACCTGACGGCGCCGGGCCCTGGCCATGAAGAACCCCTCCCCTTTCCAAGGGGGGAGATGCAAGGGACCCATGACTGGGGTCCCCAAAGGGCTGGCTCATAAGAACCCTGTTTTTTTCCCCCCCCCCAAAAGGCCCCAAAGGAGGAAAAAAGATACTGGCCCCACGGGGGCTTATGAAAAAAAACCCGCCTTCCACCCCCGGGGGGGAGAGAAAGCCCTGACTGGCTCCCAAGGGGCTCATGAAGAACCCCCCTTTCCCAAAGGCCCCGGGGGGATGAAGCCTACTGGCGCCAGGCTGGCTCATGAAGAACCCTGCCTTCAAGGCCCCAGGGGAAGCAAAACTGTTTTTGCCAGGGGGTAAAAACCCTGTTCCACCCCCGGGGAGAACCGCTGGTACCTTCTAAAAACCCGGGCCTTTCCCAACCCAACCCATCGAGGGGGGCTAGGGATGCCTTCCCAGGGGGGTCGACTAAGGGGGCCGACCTCCCTCCCTCCTTTCCAACCCCGGGAGTGCTAGAGCCTCCAGGGGGGTATGGAATTTCCCAAACCCGGGGGTTTGCGCCCATCCTCCAGAGGTCATGAGAATGCCCCCCAACCCCCCGGGGAATGAAAGTTAGGGGGCCCCGTGGTCAGAAGAACCTTTTAATCCCCCTTTTCCTTTTGTAGGTATAGTAAAAAAGGGGGGTTTATTGTAAGGGAAAAAACCCCTGTTTTCCCCCCAAACTTTGAACCGGGGTTAATTTCCCCCCCCCCTTCCCCCCCCTATCCGATATTGGGGTTGTTTTGAAAATTCAGGAACTTTTTTTCCCCGGGGGCCCCAGGGGGGCCCCCTTTTTTAAGGGGCTGAAAGATAATTTTGATAGGGGTTTTATTTTTCATTATTGCTTTCTTCATTTCCCCATTTGGTTTTTTTTTTTTTGAGTAATAAAAAATCGTTTTTGGGGGTTTATTTTTTTGGTTAGGGGTTTTTTAGAATTTAAAATTGGGGCCCTTTTTGTTATTTTTTTATTTTAAAAGTTTTGTTTTTACCCCCCCTTTTTTTAAGGGGAAATTTCCTTAAAAGCTAACATATCTTTTTTAAAAGTGTCTTCCAACTTGGGGGAATTTTGTCTTTTTTGCTTTTTGGGGCCGTGAACAGGTGTTTATCGGAAAATCTTCTTCAAAACCCCCCCTTAAAAAACTACATTTTCACCATGTTTTTTTTGGAAAAATTTTCTTTTTTTAAGGGGTTTGGAACTTTTTTGGTTTATTGATTTTTTTTAATTTTTGTTTTTCTCAGTTCCATTTTTTCAAACTTCTTTTTAAAAGAGTTCTAAAAAACAAGGATTTGGTATCTTTTATACTTTTTTAACCCCCTTTTTTTTTATGCCGTACAAGGCCCCCTTTTTTTAACCCATTTTTTTAACCTACAATGCAAATTTTCTCAATCGTTGGGGGTAAGCACCACCGTTTTTTGGATAAAATTTTTGGCCCCCCCCCCTTTTTTTTCCCATGATAAGTTTCTTTACAAATTCAAAAAAATTTCTAGTTTTTTAAATTTAGACTTTACCCAAGGCCTTTTAGTAAGCCTACAAACTCGAAGGTTGGTTTATCCGTGGCACCCTTTATCCATCCAACCCTTTTTTTTAAAAAAAAGTTTTAAAAACTTTTGGTTTTGAAGGATAGTAAAGTGAAGTCTCCCCACGAAAAAGGGAGGGGTACCTTGCACCCTTTTAAAATCCAAACCAAAAAAAAAAAAAATTTTTAAAAAAACAAAAAAATAAAAAAAAACCCCCAAAAGTTCGTTTTTTTCCCAAATTTGCCCTTCAGATGACTCTTCCTGAGGGGGAAAAGGAAATCCTGCTAAGGAGACACTGCCCTAGGGAAAGCATTCTTGAACCAGTACTCCACAGCATAAAATTTTCGATTTTGACATACAAAAAAAGCGTTGGAGGGGAAGACAGACAAGTAAAGAAAAATTTTGGGAATGGAGGAAGACAGCAAAAAAAAAACTAGGATGGGGGAAAAACTTCAAGACAGACTTTTAAAAACCCAACAATTAGAGAGGATAGAAAGTAAGACTCCGCGAAGTTGAAAAAAAAGAAGTACAGGCGAAAACAAGATCTTGAAATAAAAGGAAAAAAATTTAAAAATGAAAAACCAGCATAAGGCCAAAATCAAGTTCAAACCCTCTGAACAACTTTCTCCCCCCGTTTTTTGATGAGAGGGACGTAGAGGGTTTTTTTTTCGTCTTTTGAAAGTCTGTAGGGTGAATCTGGCCGAAGGTCGTGGCCACTACTTGTTCCCAAAACCACGGGGAAAGGCTAAAAGGGTATTCAACCCCTTTGGAGCATTCGGAATTATAATTCGTGAAGGACAGTATTTCAAGGTATGAATTACCCCAGAGGGTTTATAGGCAAAATTTGAGTATGATTAAATCATTTTCACAAACTTTTATGGAAATTTGCCATGAAAAGAAGTTTCCTAAAAAATGGATGGATTCCACAGACACTAACGACTTCAATTTTGATTAATAATTGTACTGAAAAGTAAAAAAAAAGATGCCATAAATATCCTGCGACCGTGGGGGAAAAAGGAGTTGCCCCTGGGAAAATGCCGCGGAAGTGGCTGATATACCGCTTTTGGTACGCTTTGGGGGGGGACGGAATCCCCCCAAGGTGTGGTCTTCCTCTGACTATATTTGGTACTAGGAGTAGTATATTCGGGGGTCCCGAAAAAACTTTTCCCTATAATAATTTTCTATAAGTGTACATTTGTAAAAAAACAGGACACCCATCTCACAGTGCAAACACCCCTTTTGTAAAATTTCTACTAGAGTTCCGATTGCTAGAAAAATTTTTCCCAACCTCAGGACCTGTCTTCCTTTAATGTTCCCAGCCCCTCTAAAATTTTTAAAACCTTTCTTCCCCAAAGGGGTCTGTTCATTAGATAAAGTACTCCATCGTCCCCCATCCTTTTTTTGAAGATACAGCTGCAGCCAGTCAGTCCTCTTAAAGGATGCTTTCCCAAATGTAAATTGCTTTGAAGGTGAGAAAGTGTTGTCACAATCTTTCCACGCTATGCTTACCCCCTTGCAGGTGTTTTTTAAATTGCCCACTGTTTTGGAAAGGTAAGCGCAATAAAAGGGGACTCCTTCTTTTTCTGGAGTACAAATGTTATTTGGTAACGATTAGTGGGAGAACTAGGTTCCTACCCTTTAAGGGGTCTGATACTCCCTTACCCCCTAGTTCAGTTGACAACCCTCTTTTTCCCTCCTGTGCTGTTACCCCCTCAAAGTAAAATCAAGACCCCCTTCCTCCACCAAAGCTCTTTAAATTCTTTTTTTTTGAGTGTTTAAAAAGAAAAATATAAAAAAAGGAAGAATTAGTGCATCCAACAAGAGACCCCCCCTTATCTAAAGATCAAAAAAGTTGCTTTGGGGACAAGATCTAACAACCCTTCCTGTTTCATTTCCAAAGGGGATTTCTTTAAGAGTATAGACCTCCTGAAAAGAAAACCCCTTTATTCGTGGGCTGAACCACCAATTGTAGTTCCTCCTCTGTGCGACTTCTTTGATTACTTGGGGACATGATGGTTTTTGGGAGGGCACTTAGGATTAAAAAGACTATAAGAAATTTCAGTAACTTTTTTGGCCTGGAAAGAAAAAAACAGGTAAAGACCTTCATAAAGCAATGTCATACTTTTTCAGGTCAGGAAAACCAAAAGAAATCATTCCTCCCGCCCCCTAAATCCTATACCTGTAACCCCCTGAACCCTTTTTTGGGAATGGTCTGGACGTGGGAGGGGGCCCCTTTCCCAAAACCCAAAAGGGAACCAGTATTTTTTAACGTTATGGGCGTTTTCAACAGGTTCCTGAAGCTTTTTTCCCCTCAAGCGGGTTTCTTCCCAAAAACCCTTTCTCAAACCCTTACTGCTTTTTTTTCACATTTTGGGGTCCCCAAAAAAATTCGAAGACCCAAGGGAGCAAAAATTCACTGTACATATTTAAAGGGGGTTAGAGAGAACTAGGGGGGGCTCATGTAACTTCGAGTGCCTACCCCCCTCAGTCCCCAAAGGGTTCCTGGAAAAGTTTTTATCAGACTTAAATCCCCTTTCGAAATTTTTCTGTGAGCATGACCTGGTTGGGGTGAACAGCTGGGCTTTCTCCCGTTGGTACGAGAGGGCCCAGGGTCCCCCGGGGGTTTTTCCGTATGAGCGTTGTTTTTTTTGGGGGACAAAATTTAAAGGGCCCCTCAAAATCATAAAAATAAAGGTTGATTCTATCCCCCCCAGTTTTGTGGAATCATACATTCAAAACCCTTTAAACCAAATTGAGTAATGTCGTTTTTTGCCATCAAAAACCTTCTTCTTCCCAGCAGAGTGATAAAGCAAAAAGCACAAGGCAGTCATTCGTGATTCAAACCAGGGGACAAAGTTTGTTGTTTTTCCATTTTTAGTCACCCCGAAAGTAAAGTACATGGGGCCTTATCTGGGGAGAAAAGCTGGGTAAAGTTTTAAATTTTATTTACCCCTGATAGCGGAAGAACACTCAAAAAGCCCCCGTTAACCTAATTTAAAAACTATCATTCCCGAGATCGAGGAAAAACCTTACAGCCCCCAAGTATTTTAGTTGTGGAGAAATGAAACCTGAACAGTGTCCGAAATCGACTGAGCCCGAGCCCAATGTGATTCAATTTGGAGGGTTTACCCCCTGTTATGGGGGAAAACCCCCGAAAAATCGTACTGGCTAAGAACATTACATTACATGACTCAATTGTCTTCCAATCAAATTTTATGACTTTCCCCCCCTCTTTCACAATTTCCCGAGACGCTAAACCCTTCCCGGGACTGAAAATTTTGCACCATGATATTTAATTGGTCCCGGTGCCCGACCTATTTAAAAAAAGTGCATACAAACTTAAACCCCGAGAAGAAGGAAATAATGGAAGGGAATAATACCTGTTACAAATAATCTAGCTGAACCTAGTTTCACCAGGGGGTTTTCCCTGTTACTTAACCTAAACCTGATGGTCTTTTGGTTTTGCACGATTATAGGAAAATCAATCAAATACAGTTTGTGATTCATTCCCTCTTCCCCCCCATTTATGAGATTATTGATACAATGGTCAGCAAAGTAATCCCCCCATCGATCTCCAAAAGGGGTACTATCAGATACTCTCACCCCCAACCCGCATTTTCTCAGCCTTCGTTTCCCCCTTTGGGGTTATTTCAATATAAAGTATCAGCTTTGGTTTGTGTAACGCCCTCAACATTTCCCGAGGAGATCAAAGGAAACGTACAAAACTTGGAGGGACCGCCGCCTAAAGGACGAATAGTGGTCGTGGCTGACACCCGGGAAGAACCCCCCGACCCCCTACGAGTTGTTTCCTTACTTTTGGAAGCCGGGGCACCTTGAACCTGGCTAAGTCTACGTTCGGGCAGGGTCGGTGACCTACCTGGGCCACCCGTGGGTCATGGCAGGTAAACCTAAGGGCCAATGTGGGAAACCCTCCCCGCCCTTTTTATCCTGCTACTCGTAAGGATCCTAATCCTTGGGATGGCAGGTTTACCCAAGGTTCGCAGCAATTTTCTACTGTGGCTGCACCCCTGACAGACTCACCGTTCCCCGTCCCTTCCGGTGGACTCCCCCTGTGACCTGGCCCCCACCCGCCTAAGACCCTGTGGCTCTCACCCCGTCGTACGGAACCCCGACTTCAATCAACCCTTTCATCTCCAAAAAGATGCGAGTGGAATCGGGGTTGGGGCGGTCCTTCTCCAAACCGACACTTTACCGATGTCTTAATCCTGTCGCCTACCACTCTGGAAGTGAAGCACACCAGGGGGGTACTCACCCTTGAGAAGGAAGCATAGCCTTGGTGTCAGCCTTACGAAATTTTACTGCTATCTCCACCTCGCTTTCCCGCTCCCGTTGGTGTTCTCCGACCACAACCCCCGGCCTTCATACACTCCTGAAACCAAAAACCAACGCATCCTCAGTGGGCCCTCCCAAAATTTAACCCACAACTTGACGGTTCAACAATCAAGGGGGTGGATAATTTCTTGCGGACTCCCTCTCCCCCTGCTCCCATCTAGAACCGGAGGGTATGGGACCCCTCGCCTCCCCGCTCCTGGACTTTTTACCTCCTTTTATCAGCCTAGGAGGTCTTTGGCGGGGGGGTTTTAATGACAACATTCGACTTTTGTCAGCGTGAGGGGGATAGGGAAAAGGGCCGGGGGGTTACCCCTATCACGTGTAACCCCCTATTCTCCCCCCAAGTTTGTTGACGCTCGTTCCACTCTCCCCCCGCCCCCTCCCCTTTCCCCTACCCCATCCCCAGGTGATGTCTAGGGTTTGTTTTGCTCACTTTAGGAGAGGCTCGACTTCCCTGGGGCCCCCCCTCCCCCCTCCCCTCTCCTCGAAGGGGGGTAGAGAAGCACCTACCAAGGTTGATTGGGGTTTTTTTCACGGGTGGTGATTGCTTTGTTCATTTCTCCAGTTTGGTTATTCTTATATTTTGTGTATTTTTATAGTCAAAAGTCTGTGTTTTTTGGGGATTATGTTAAAGTTATTGGTTTTGGGTTGTTCTAATTTACTAATGCTGGGTCCTTTGTATTTTGTTATATGAAAATTTAAAATAATTTGAAAATTCCTGCCCCTTTTTTAATTCCCTCACCTCGAACCTGGGTAAAATTTTCCCTTTAAAAAACTAAGAATCTGGTTTTTTAAAGTGTCGCTTGCCACCACTTTGGGGGATCTTTTCACTGGGTTTTTGACACCCTGCTTCCAAGGCCCCCGGGAGAAGCAAAAAAATGACTGGCTGCCAGGCTGGCCCCTGAAGAACCCCCCCTTCCCAAAGGGCCCCCGGGGGGATGCAAAACCTTATGGCTGCCAGGGGTGGTCTGAAGAACCCTGCCTTCCCGCCCCGGGGAGATGCAAGTCCTGATGCTGCCAGGCTGGGTCATGAAAAGGGCCCTGCGTTCCCAAGGCCCCCACGAGATCAAGACCCGATTGTGCCCCGGGGGTCATGAAGAACCCTGCCTTCCAAGACCCCAGGAGTGCAAGCCGATGGTGCCAGGTGGTCATGAAGAACCCTGTTCCATGGCCCCGGGGGAGATGCAAGACCTGAGGTTTTCCCGGTGGGCCCTGAAGAACCCTGCCCCTTCCCAAAACCCTAGAGAGTGCAAAAGCTGATGTCTGCCGCGCTGGTCATGAAGAACCCTGGCTTCCAAGGGCCCCCGGGGGATCAAGACCGACGGCGCCACGCTGGCCCTGAAGAACCGCCCTTCCAAAGGGCCCTGGGGAGATGCAAGACCTGGGACTGGCTGCCAGAGGGCCTGAAAAACCCCCCCCTACAAAGGGCCCGGGGGGATGCAAGACCTGAAATGCACCACGCTGGCTCAGAAAAAATTGCCTTCCAAGGTCCGGGGAGATGCAAGACCGACTGGCTGCCACGCGGCTCTGAAGAACCCCCGCTTCCAAAGGGCCCGTAGAGAGAATGACCGCTGGCTGCCAGGCGTTTATGAAAACCCGCATTCCATGGCCCCGGGGGAAAGCAAGACCGCGGCTGCCAGGTGGTCATGAAGAACCCGCCTTCCAAGGCACCCGGGTTTTGCAAGACCTGACGGCGCCGGCAAGCTATGAAACCCGCCTTCCCCAAAGGGCCCCCAGGGGAACAAACCTGACTGGCTGCCAGGTGGCCCCTGAGAAACCCCGCTTTCCCAAGGGGCCCCGGGGAGATGCAAGACTTACTGGTGCCAGGGTGGGTCATGAAGGACCCCTTTTCCCAAAGGGCCCCGGGGATGCAAGAGCTGACTGGCTGCCGCGCTGGCTCATGAAGAACCCTGCCTTCCAAGGCCCCGGGGAGATGCAAGACCTGACTGGCTGCCAGGCTGGCTCATGAAGGACCCTGCCTTCCAAGGCCCCGGGGAGATGCAAGACCTGACTGGCTGCCAGGCTGGCTCATGAAGAACCCTGCCTTCCAAGGCCCCGGGAGATGCAAGACCTGACTGGCTGCCAGGCTGGCTCATGAAGAACCCTGCCTTCCAAGGCCCCGGGGAGATGCAAGACCTGACTGGATGCCAGGCTGGCTCATGAAGAACCCTGTCTTCCAAGGCACCGGGGAGATGCAAGACCTGACTGGATGCCAGGCTGGCTCATGAAGAACCCTGCCTTCCAAGGCACCGGGTTGATGCAAGACCTGACTGGCTGCCAGGCAAGCTTATGAAGGATCCTGCCTTCCAAGGCCCCGAGGAGATACAAGACCTGACTTGCTGCCAGGCTGGCTCATGAAGAACCCTGCCTTCCAAGGCCCCGGGGAGATGCAAGACCTGACTGGCTGCCAGGCTGGCTCATGAAGGACCCTGTCTTCCAAGGCCCTAGGGAGATGCAAGAGCTGACTGGCTGCCGCGCTGGCTCATGAAGAACCCTGCCTTCCTAGGTCCCGGGGAGATGCAAGACCTGACTGGCTGCCAGGCTGGCTCATGAAGGACCCTGCCTTCCAAGGCCCCGGGGAGTTGCAATACCTGACTGGCTGCCAGCTGGCTCATGAAGGAACCCTGCCTTCCAAGGCCCGGGAATCAAAACCTGACTGGCTCCCAGCTGGCTCAAAGGAGANCAAATTTGGGTTTATCCCCAGGAAGGGGGGGGGGGTCGGGGCCCCTGGGGGGAAACCAGGGGGCCCAGGGGGGGGGTTTTATTCAGGCGAGGGGACCCTAAAATTGGGTAGGGAAAACCATTCCCCCACGAAGTGGAAGGCCCCCGGGGTTTTTGAACCGGGGGGGAACGGGCGGGGGAGGGGAGAGGGGGGGGAGGTTGTGTCAAAACCCCGGGGGGGCAAATGGGGGATTTTTTTTTTTTTTTTAATTTTTTTTTGACCCGGAGGGAAAAAAGGGACCCCGGGGCCCCCCCTTTCCCCAGGGGGCCCCGACTTAAAAATTTGGGGGGGCGGGGGGGGGGGGGGTGTTTTCCTGGGTGGCGGGGCATCAAAACCCTTTCCCCCCGGAAATTTTGGGGGGAGGAACCCCGCAGGGCCCCCCCAAGGGGTTGGGGGAAAGTACCTTTGAGGGGGAAAAGGGGCTGGGGGGAAAGCCGGGGGGAAAAAGGGGGATGGGGGGGGAAAAGGGAAAATTTTTAGAAAATCGCCGGGGGGTGGTGGGTTGGGTAGGGGGGGAAGGGAAGTTTTGCCGCAGAACTCCCAGGGGGGGGCCCCCCCAGATTTGGGGGGACCCAAAGGGAGGCTTAGACGGAGGTGGGGGGTGGAGGGGGGGACAAGGGGTTTTGGAAAGGAACATGGATTCAAAAAAAAGGGCCCAAACGGTAATTTTTGGGGGAGCGGGATGCAGGGGGGGTTGGGGTTTGGGACCGGGGGGGCTAGGGCGTATGGCGGTTGGGGGTTAACCAAAAAGGGGGGGCCGGTTTTGGGTTTTTTTTTTTTTTTTTTTTTTTTTTTTTTTTTTTTTTTTTTGGGGGGTTTTTTTTTTTTTTTTTTTTTTTTTTTCCCTTTTTTTTTTTTTTTTTTTTTAAATTTTTTTTTTTTTTCCCCCTTTTTTTTTTTTTTTTTTTTTTTTTTTTTTTTTTTTGGGGGGGGCCAAAAAACCCCCATAAGACCCTTGATTGTCCCCCGGGGTTGGGCCCCCAAAAGGGAACGGCCCCCCAGGGAAAAGCCCCCGTTCAGTTTTTGAGGGGTTGGGTGGGGGGGTACTCAATATGAAAAGAGGGGGGGGCCATCCAGGCAAACCCGGGAAGGGGGGGGGGCCTTGTGGGAGGGGGGGCCCACTGGGGGTAAGGGGGTGGAGGGGCGGGAGGGGGGGAAAATTTTAAGGGGTTTTTGGGAGCATTAATTGAGAGACCCCATCCCTACCTCAGGGGCGCCCCCCCCCATGCTGTGCCGGGGCCCTTGAGTTTGGTCTGCTGTTGGGTAATTTTGTCTCATAGGGGGGAAGGGAAGGGGAGAGTTTTTTAGGGGGAGGGGGGATTGGAAAGGGGGGGGAACCCTGGGGCACTCCCCCTTGGGGGAAGGAGAGGGGGAGGCCCAAAAAACCTAAAAAACCCCCCCTACAAAAAATGAAAAAGAGGGGAAAATAGGTACTCAGTAGGGCCCCCCGCAGATATCTGTACCCCAGTCAAAGGATATTAAAAACCCGGATACATTGGGGATGAAAGTGGCTTTTTCTGGGGGGTTTAATGGGGGTTTTAGATAGCTTATATAGGGTTTGTAATCTATGGCATAAATGTTCTTTGTATTTAGGAGTGTTTTCGGGGGTTTCGGGGGGGTTTTTTAAGGGGTTTTTGGGGTAGATTTTTCCATTTCAAAAACCTTTCAGTCCGTTGAGTTAGGCGGTGACGTCACAGCGATGGCCGCCGCCGCCCCCCGTTACCATGGCACCGACGGGCTCTGTCTGTTTCTCTGATTCTCTCGCGGTCTGTCTGCCTGTCTGTCTGTTTCTCTCGCTCTGTCTGTCTGTCTGTCTGTCTGTTTCTGTCGCTCTGTCTGTCTGTCTGTCTGTCTGTGTGTGTGTGTGTGGTGTGTGTTGTGGTGTGTATGTGTTGTTTTGTGTGTGTGTGTGTTTTGTTTTTGTGTGTGTGTGTGTGTGTGTTGTGTGTGTGTGTGGTGTGTGTGTGTGTGTGTGTTGTCTGTCTTACTGTCTGTTCTGTTCTGTCTGTCTGTCTGTCTGTCTGTCTGTATGTCTCCCGTCGGTCTGTCTGTCGTTTGTCTGTCTGTCTGTCTGTCTGTGGCATCCCATGAAAGGCCCGGCCATATGACTCATGAAGAACCCTGCCTTCCAAGGCCCCGGGGAGAAGCAAGACCTGACTGGCTGCCACGCTGGCTCATGAAGAACCCTGCCTTTCAAGACCCCGGGGAGAAGCAAGACCTGACTGGCTGCCACAATGGATCATGAAGAACCCTGCCTTCCAAGGCCCCGGGGAGATGCAAGACCTGACTGGCTGCCACGCTGGCTCATGAAGAACCCTGCCTTCCAAGGCCCCGGGAAGATGCAAGACCTGACAGCCTGCCAGTCTGGCTCATGAAAAACCCTGCCTTCCAAGGCCCCGGGGAGATGCAAGACCTGACTGGCTGCCAGGCTGGCTCATGAAGAACCCTGCCTTCCAAGGCCCCGGGAGATGCAAGACCTGACTGGCTGCCAGGCTGGCTCATGAAGAACCCTGCCTTCCAAGGCCCCGGGGAGATGCAAGACCTGACTGGCTGCCAGGCTGGCTCATGAAGGACCCTGCCTTCCGGGGGATGCTCCGCGGGAGGTGGGCCAAAAACCCCCTTGACTGGCTGGGCCACGCTGGCTCTTGGAAGAACCATGCCTTCCAAGGCCCCGGGGAGATGCAAGACCTGACTGGCTGCCAGACTGTCTCATGAAGAACCCTGCCTTCCAAGGACCCGGGGAGATGCAAGACCTGACATGCTGCCACGCTGGCTCATGAAGAACCTTGCCTTCCAAGGCTCCGGGGAGATGCAAGACCTGACTGGCTGCCACGCTGGCTCATGAAGAACCCTGCCTTCCAAGGCCCCGTAGAGATGCAAGACCTGACTGGCTGCCAGGCTGGCTCATGAAGAACCCTGCCTTCCAAGGCCCCGGGGAGATGCAAGACCTGACTGGCTGCCACGCTGGCTCAGAACACCCTGCCTTTAAGGCCCCGGGAGATGCAAGACCTGACTGGCTGCCACGCTGACTCATGAAGAACCCTGCCTTCCAAGGCCCCGGGGAGATGTAAGACCTGACTGGGTGCCAGGCTGGCTCATGAAGAACCCTGCCTTCCAAGGCCCCGGGGAGATGCAAGACCAGACTGGCTGCCAGGCTGGCTCATGAAGGACCCTGCCTTCCAAGGCCCCGGGGAGATGCATGACCTGACTGGCTGCCAGGCTGGCTCATGAAGAACCCTGCCTTCCAAGGCCCCGGGGAGATGCAAGACCTGACTGGCTGCCAGGCTGGCTCATGAAGAACCCTGCCTTCCAAGGCCCCGGGGAGATGCAAAGACCTGACTGGCTGCAAGACTGGCTCATGAAGGACCCTGACTTCCAAGGCCCCGGGGTGATGCAAGACCTGACTGGCTGCCACGCTGGCTCATGAAGAACCCTGCCTTCCAAGGCCCGGGGAAGATGCAAGACCTGACAGCCTGCCAGTCTGGCTCATGAAGAACCCTGCCTTCCAAGGCCGCGGGGAGATGCAAGACCTGACTGGCTGCCAGGCTGGCTCATGAAGAACCCTGCTTTCCAAGGCCCCGGGGAGATGCAAGACCTGACTGGCTGCCAGGCTGGCTCATGAAGAACCCTGCCTTCCAAGGCCCCGGGGAGAAGCAAGACATGACTGGCTGCCAGGCTGGCTCATGAAGGACCCTGCCTTCCGAGGCTCCGGGAATGCAAGACTGACTGGCTGCCACGCTGGCTCATGAAGAACCTGCCTTTCCAAGGCCCCGGGAGGATAAAGACCTGACTGGCTGCCAGCTGGCTCATGAAGAACCCTGCCTTCCAAGGCCCCGGGGAGATGCAAGACCTGACTGGCTGCCACGCTGGCTCATGAAGAACCCTGCCTTCCAAGGCTCCGGGGAGATGCAAGACCTGACTGGCTGCCACGCTGGCTCATGAAGAACCGTGCCTTCCAAGGCCCCCTTAGAGATAAAAAAACCCGACTGGCTGCCAGGCTGGCTCATGAAGAACCCTGCCTCCAAGGCCCGGGAGATGCAAGACCTGACTGGGGCCACGCTGGCTCATGAAAACCCTTTCCTTCCAAGGCCCGGGGAGATGCAAGACCTGACTGGGTGCCACGCTGCTCATGAAGAACCCTGCCTCCAAAGGGCCCCGGAGATGAAAGAACTGACTGGTGCCCCGGCTGGCTCATGAAGAACCCTGCCTTCCAAGGCCCCGGGGAGATGCAAGACCGACTGGCTGCCAGCTGGCTCATGAAACCCTGCCTTCCAAGGCCCCGGGGAGATCAAGAGGCAAGGAAAAACCCAAAAAAACCCCCCCAAGGCCCCAAGGATGTTTGTTTACTTTCCAGGCGCTATAAGAACCCTGCTTAAGGGGGGGAAGTAAAAAGGGCTCCTCCTCACCCCCAAACCCTCCCCAAGGCCCGGGAAAAAAAAGAATGGGTACCAAATGCAAAATAGAAGAAAAATTTAAAAGGGGAAATTCCCCCCTGGAGTGGGGGAATTTAAAAAAAGAAAAGCGAAAAATTTTCCCNCGGGGGGATGCAAGCCGATGGTGCCAGGTGGTCATGAAGACCCTGCCTTTCCAAGGGCCCCCGGGGGATCAAGGGCGCTGGCTGCCGGCTGGCTCATGAAGAACCCTGCCTTCCAAGGCCCGGGGAGATGCAAGACCTGACTGGCTGGGCCCGGCTGGCTCATGAAGGACCCCGCCTTCCAAGGCCCGGGGAGAGCCCAAAAACCTGACTGGCTGCCAGGCTGGCTCATGAAGGACCCTGCCTTCCAAGGCCCGGGGAGATGCAAAATCCCGACTGGCTCCACGCTGCTTGAAGAACCTCCTTCCAAGGGCCCCCGGGGGAATGCATGACATGACTGGGTGCCAGGCTGGCTCATAAAGAACCCTGCCTTCCAAGGCCCCGGGAGATGCAAGACCTGACTTGCTGGCAGGCTGGCTCATGAAGAACCCTGCTTTCCAAGGCCCCGGGGATAAGCAAGACCTGACTGGCTGGCAGGCTGGCTCATGAAGAACCCTGCCTTCCAAGGCCCCGGGGAGAAGCAAGACATGACTGGCTGCCACGCTGGCTCATGAAAAGGGCCCTTTCCTTCCAAGGACCCGGGAGATACAAGACCTGACTGCTGCCAGCTGGCTCATGAAAACCCTGCCTTCCAAGGCTCCGGGGAGATGCAAGACCTGAAATGGCTGCCAGCTGGCTCATGAAGAAACCCTGCCTTTCCAAGGCCCGGGGATATGCAGGGCCTGACTGGCTGCCAAGCCCGGCTCATGAAGAACCCTGCCTTCCAAGGCCCCCAGGAGATGCAAGACCTGACTGGCTGCCAGGCTGGCTCATGAAGAACCCTGCCTTCCAAGGCCCCGGGGAGATGCAAGTCCTGACTAGCTGCCAGGTGGCTCATGAAGAACCCTGCCTTCCAAGGCCCCATAGAGATGCAAGACCTGACTGGCTGCCAGGCTGGCTCATGAAGAACCCTGCCTTCCAAGGCCCCGGGGAGATGCAAGACCTGACTGGCTGCCAGGCTGGCTCATGAAGAACCCTGCCTTCCAAGGCCCCGGGAGGGTGCAAGACTGACTGGTTGCCAGGCTGGCTCATGAAGGGAACCTGCCTTCCAAGGCCCGGGGAGATGCAGACTGACTGGCTGCCAGCTGGCTCATGAAGAACCTGCTTCCAAGGCCCCGGGGAAATGCAAGACCTGACTGGCTGCCAGCTGGCTCATGAAGAACCCTGCCTTCCAAGGCCCCGGGGAGATGCAAGACCTGACTGGCTGCCACGCTGGCTTATGAAGAACCCTGCCTTCCAAGGCCCCGGGGAGATGCAAGACCTGACTGGCTGCCAGGATGGCTCATGAAGAACCCTGCCTTCCAAGGCCCCGGGGAGATGAAAGACCTTACTGGCTGCCACGCTGGCTCATGAAGAACCCTGCCTTCCAAGGCCCCGGGGAGATGCAAGACCTTACTGGCTGCCAGGCTGGCTCATGAAGAACCCTGCCTTCCAAGTCCCCGGGGAGATGCAAGACCGTACTGGCTGCCACGCTGGCTCATGAAGAACCCTGCCTTACAAGGCCCCGGGGAGATGCAAGTCCTGACTGGCTGCCAGGCTGGCTCATGAAGGACACTGCCTTCCAAGGCCCCGGAGAGATGCAAGACCTGACTGGATGCCAGGCTGGCTCATGAAGAACCCTGCCTTCCAAGACCCCAGGGAGATGCAAGACCTGACTGGCTGCCAGGCTGGCTCATGAAGAACCCTGCCTTCCATGGCCCCGGAGAGATGCAAGACCTGACTGGCTGCCAGGCTGGCTCATGAAGAACCCTGCCTTCCAAAGCCCTAGAGAGATGCAAGAGCTGACTGTCTGCCGCGCTGGCTCATGAAGAACCATGCCTTCCAAGGCCCCGGGGAGATGCAAGACCTGACTGGCTGCCAAGCTGGCTCATGAAGAACCCTGCCTTCCAAGGCCCCGGGGAGATGCAAGACCTGACTGGCTGCCAGGCTGGCTCATGAAGGACCCTGCCTTCCAAGGCCCCGGGGAGATGCAAGACCTTACTGGCTGCCAGGCTGGCTCATGAAGAACCCTGCCTTCCAAGTCCCCGGGGAGATGCAAGACCTGACTGGCTGCCAGGCTGGCTCATGAAGAACCCTGCCTTCCAAGGCACCCGGGGAGATGCAAGACCTGACTGGCTGCCAGGCTGGCTCATGAAGAACCCTGCCTTCCAAGGCACCGGGTTGATGCAAGACCTGACTGGCTGCCAGGCAAGCTCATGAAGGACCCTGCCTTCCAAGGCCCCGAGGAGATACAAGACCTGACTGGCTGCCAGGCTGGCTCATGAAGAACCCTGCCTTCCAAGGCCCCGGGGAGATGCAAGACCTTACTGGCTGCCAGGCTGGCTCATGAAGAACCCTGCCTTCCAAGGCCCCGGGGAGATGCAAGACCTTACTGGCTGCCAGGCTGGCTCATGAAGAACCCTGCCTTCCAAGGCCCCGGGGAGATGCAAGTCCTGACTGGCTGCCAGGCTGGCTCATGAAGGACCCTGCCTTCCAAGGCCCCGGGGAGATGCAAGACCTGACTGGATGCCAGGCTGGCTCATGAAGAACCCTGCCTTCCAAGACCCCAGGGAGATGCAAGACCTGACTGGCTGCCAGGCTGGCTCATGAAGAACCCTGCCTTCCAAGGCCCCGAGGAGATGCAAGACCTGACTGGCTCGCTGCCAGGCTGGCTCATGAAGAACCCTGCCTTCCAATGCCCAGGGGAGAAGCAAGACATGACTGGCTGCCAAGCTGGCTCATGAAGAACCCTGCCTTCCAAGACCCCGGGGAGAAGCAAGACATGACTGGTTGCCAGGCTGGCTCATGAAGAGCCATGCCTTCCAAGGCCCCGGGGAGATGCAGGACCTGACTGGCTGCCAAGCTGGCTCATGAAGAACCCTGCCTTCCAAGGCCCCGTGGAGATGCAAGACCTGACTGGCTGCCACGCTGGCTCATGAAGAACCCTGCCTTCCTAGGTCCCGGGGAGATGCAAGACCTGACTGGCTGCCAGGCTGGCTCATGAAGAACCCTGCCTTCCAAGGCCCCGTGGAGATGCAAGACCTGAGTGGCTGCCAGGCTGGCTCATGAAGGACCCTGCCTTCCAATGCCCCGGGGAGATGCGAGATCTGAATGGCTACCACGCTGGCTCATGAAGAACCATACCTTCCAAAGCCCCGGGGAAATGCATGACCTGACTGGGTGCCAGGCTGGCTCATAAAGAACCCTGCCTTCCAAGGCCCCAGGGAGATGCAAGACCTGACTGGCAGCCACGCTGGCTTATGAAGAACCCTGCCTTCCAAGGCCCCGGGGAGATGCAAGACCTGACTGGCTGCCAGGATGGCTCATGAAGAACCCTGCCTTCCAAGGCCCCGGGGAGATGCAAGACCTGCCTGGCTGCCAGGCTGGCTCATGAAGAACCCTGCCTTCCAAGGCCCCGGGGAGATGCAAGACCTGACTGGCTGCCAGGCTGGCTCATGAAGAACCCTGCCTTACAAGGCCCCGGGGAGATGCAAGACCTGACTGGCTGCCAAGCTGGCTCATGAAGAACCCTGCCTTCCAAGGCCCCGTGGAGATTTAAGACCTGACTGGCTGCCACGCTGGCTCATGAAGAACCCTGCCTTCCTAGGTCCCGGGGAGATGCAAGACTTGACTGGCTGCCAGCTGGCTCATGAAGGACCCTGCCTTCCAAGCCCTGGGAGATGCAGACCCGACTGGCTCCAGCTGGCTCATAAGAACCTCCTTGCNGGCTCCATGGAAGACCCTGCCTCCAGCCCGGGATGCAGCTACTGGCTGCCAGGCGCTCAGAAGCCCGTGGGGAACCTGGGCCCCCTTGCCCCCAGGCCTGGGCCTCAGAAGGAACCCCCTGCCTTACCCCAAGGCCCCCGGGTGATGCGGGAAGAATCTGACTGGCTACCCCCCAACGCTGGGTCATGAAGAAAAACATACCTACCAAAGCCCCGGGGAAATGCAGACCGACTGGGTGCCAGGCTGCCATAAGAACCCTGCCTTCCAGGCCCCAGGGAGAGCAGACCTGACTGCGCCACGCTGGTATGAAGAACCTGCCTCCCAAGGCCCGGGAATGCAGACCTGACTGGCTGCCAGATGGCCATGAAGAACCTGCCTTCAAGCCCGGGAGATGCAAGACCTGACTGGCTGCCAAGCTGGCTCATGAAGAACCCTGCCTTCCAAGGCTCCGGGGAGATGCAAGTCCTGACTGGCTGCCACGCTGGCTCATGAAGAAAACTGCCTTCCAAGGCCCCATAGATATGCAAGACCTGATTGGCTGCCAGGCTGGCTCATGAAGAACCCTGCCTTCCAAGGCCCCGGGAATGCAAGACCTGACTGGATGCCAGGCTGGCTCATGAAGAACCCTGCCTTCCAAGGCCCCGGGGAGATGCAAGACCTGACTGGCTGCCAGGCTGGCTCATGAAGAACCCTGCCTTCCAAGACCCCGGGGAGATGCAAGACCTGACTGGCTGCCAGGCTGGCTCATGAAGAACCCTGCCTTCCAAGGCCCCGGGGAGATGCAAGACCTGACTGGCTGCCAGGCTGGCTCATGAAGAACCCTGCCTTCCAAGGCCCGGGGAGATGCAAGACCTGACTGGCTGCCACGCTGGCTCATGAAGAACCCTGCCTTCCAAGGCCCCGGGGAGATGCAAGACCTGACTGGCTGCCAGGCTGGCTCATGAAGAACCCTGCCTTCCAAGGCCCCGGGAGATGCAAGACCTGACTGGCTGCCACGCTGGCTCATGAAGAACCCTGCCTTCCTAGGTCCCGGGGAGATGCAAGACCTGACTGGCTGCCAGGCTGGCTCATGAAGGACCCTGCCTTCCAAGGCCCCGGGAGATGCAAGACCTGACTGGCTGCCAGGCTGGCTCATGAAGGACCCTGCCTTCCAAGGCCCCGGGGAGATGCGAGATCTGACTGGCTACCACGCTGGCTCATGAAGAACCATACCTTCCAAAGCCCCGGGGAAATGCATGACCTGACTGGGTGCCAGGCTGGCTCATAAAGAACCCTGCCTTCCAAGGCCCCGGGGAGATGCAAGACCTGACTGGCAGCCACGCTGGCTTATGAAGAACCCTGCCTTCCAAGGCCCCGGGGAGATGCAAGACCTGACTGGCTGCCAGGATGGCTCATGAAGAACCCTGCCTTCCAAGGCACCGGGGAGATGCAAGACCTGACTGGCTGCCAAGCTGGCTCATGAAGAACCCTGCCTTCCAAGGCTCCGGGGAGATGCAAGTCCTGACTGGCTGCCACGCTGGCTCATGTAGAAACCTGCCTTCCAAGGCCCCATAGAGATGCAAGACCTGACTGGCTGCCAGGCTGGCTCATGAAGAAACATGCCTTTCAAGGCCCCGGGTAGATGCAAGACCCGACTTGCTGGCAGGCTGGCTCATGAAGAACCCTGCCTTCCAAGGCCCCGGGGAGATGCAAGACCTGACTGGCTGCCAGGCTGGCTAATGAAGAACCCTGCCTTCCAAATCCCCGGGGAGATGCAAGAGCTGACTGGCTGCAACGCTCGCTCATGAAGAACCCTGCCTTCCAAGGCCCCGGGGAGATGCAAGACCTGACTTGCTGCCAGGCTGGCTCATGAAGGACCCTGCCCTCCAAGGCCCCGGAGAGATGCAAGACCTGACTGGCTGACAGGCTGGCTCATGAAGAACCCTGCCTTCCAAGGCCCCGGGGAGATGCAAGACCTGACTGGCTGCCAGGCTGGCTCATGAAGAACCCTGCCTTCCAAGGCCCCGAGGAGATGCAAGACCTGACTGGCTCGCTGCCAGGCTGGCTCATGAAGAACCCTGCCTTCCAATGCCCAGGGGAGAAGCAGGACATGGACTGGATCCAAGCGGCTCATGAAGGACCCTGCCTTCCAAGACCCCGGGGAGATGCAAGACCTGACTGGTTGCCAGGCTGGCTCATGAAGAGCCCTGCCTTCCAAGGCCCCGGGGAGATGCGAGATCTGAATGGCTACCACGCTGGCTCATGAAGAACCATACCTTCCCCAGCCCCGGGGAAATGCATAACCTTACTGGGTGCCAGGCTGTTTCATAAAGAACCCTGCCTTCCAAGGCCCCAGGGAGATGCAAGACCTGACTGGCAGCCACGCTGGCTTATGAAGAAACCCTGACTTCAAGGCCCTGGGAGATGCAAGACTGACTGTGCTGCTAGGAGGGCTCATGAAGAACCCTGCCTCCACAGGCCCACGGGAAGATGCACAGGACCTGCCTGGCTGCCATGCTGGCTCATGAAGAACCCTGCCTTCCAAGGCCCCGGGGAGATGCAAAACCTGACTGGTTGCCAGGCTGGCTCATGAAGAGCCCTGCCTTACAAGGCCCCCGGGGAGAAAAAAAGTTAAAAAAGATGCAAAGACCTGACTGGCTGCCAAGCTGGTCATGAAGAACCCTGCCTTCCAAGGCCCGTGGAGATTAAGACCTGGACTGCTGCCACCTGGCCTCATGAGAGAACCTGCCTTCCTAGGTCCCGGGGAGATGCAAGACCTGACTGGCTGCCAGCTGGCTCAGAAGGGACCTGCCTTCCAAGGCCCCTGGAGATGCAAGACCTGTTTGGCTGCCAGGCTGGCTCATGAAGGACCCTGCCTTCCAAAGGCCCGGGAGATGCGAGATCTGCTGGCACCACGCTGCTCATGAAGACCATTTACCTTCCAAAGCCCCGGGGAAATTGCATGGACCTGACTGGGTTGCCAGGCTGGCTCATAAAAGATCCTGCCTTCCAAGGCCCAGGGAGATGCAAGACCTGACTGGCAGCCACGCTGGCCTCATGGAAGAACCATGCCTTCAAGGCCCCGGGGAGAGCAAGACCGGACTGGCTGCCAAGCTGGCTCATGAAGAACCCTGGCCTTCCAGCTCCGGGGAGATGCAAGTCCTGACTGGCTGCCACGCGGCTCATGAAGGAAAAACTGCCTTCCAAGGCCCCATTAGATAGGCAAGGACGTGAATGGGCTGCCAAGCTGGCCATGAAGAACCCTGCCTTCCAAGGCCCCGGGGAAATGAAGACCTGACGGCTGCCAGGCTGGCTCATGAAGGGGCCCTGCCTTCCAAGGGAGCCCGAGGGAAGATGCAAGACCGATGCTGCCAGCTGGATCAGAAGGACCCTGCCTTTCAAGACCCCAGTGAGATGCAAGACCTGACTGGCTCCAGCTGGTCATGAAGAAACCTGCTGTCAAGGCCCCGGGTAGATGCAGACGGACTTGCTGGCCAGTTGGCTCATGAAGAACCCTGCTTCCAGGGCCCCGGGGAGATGCAAAAGACCTGACTGGGCCAGGCTGCTCATGAAGAACCCGCCTGCCAAGGCCTGGGAGATGCAAGACTATGGCTGCAGGCTGGCTCATGAAGACCTGCTTCCAAGTCACCGGGGAGATGCAAGACCTTACTGGCTGCCGGGCGGGCTCATGAAGAAAACCTGCCTTCCAAGGCCCCGGGGAGAATTGCAAGAACTGACTGGATGCCAGCGGCTCATGAAGGACCCTGCCTTCCAAGGCCCCGTGGAGATGCGAGATCTGACTATCGGCTTACCACGCTGGCTAATTGAAAAACTACCTTCCAAAACCCCGGGGAAATGCATGACCTGACTGGGTGCCAGGCTGGCTCATAAAGAACCCTGCCTTCCAAGGCCCCAGGGAGATGCAAGACCTGACTGGCAGCCACGCTGGCTTATGAAGAACCCTGCCTTCCAAGGCCCCGGGGAGATGCAAGACCTGACTGGCTGCCAGGATGGCTCATGAAGAACCCTACCTTCCAAGGCACCGGGGATAGCAAGTCCATGGGACGGCTGCCACGCTGGCTCATGAAGAAACCTGCCTTCCAAGGCCCCATAGAGATGCAAGACCTGACTGGCTGTCAGGCTGGCTCTTGAAGAAACCTGCCTTTCAAGGCCCCGGGTAGATGCAAGACCCGACTTGCTGGCAGGCTGGCTCATGAAAAACCCTGCCTTCCAAGGCCCCGGGGAGATGCAAGACCTGACTGGCTGCCAGTCTGGCTCATGAAGAAACCTGCCTTTCAAGGCCCCGGGTAGATGCAAGACCCGACTTGCTGGCAGGCTGGCTCATGAAGAACCCTGCCTTCCAAGGACCCGGGGAGATGCAAGACCTGACTGGCTGCCAAGCTGGATCATGAAGAACCCTGCTTTCCAAGGCCCCGGGGAGAAGCAGGACCTGACTGGCTGGCAGGCTGGCTCATGAAGAACCCTGCCTTCCAAGGCCCCGGGGAGAAGCAAGACATGACTGGCTGCCACGCTGGCTCATGAAGGACCCTGCCTTCCAAGGACCCTGGGAGATACAAGACCTGACATGCTGCCACGCTGGCTCATGAAGAACCCTGCTTTCCAAGGCTCCGATGAGATGCAAGACCTGACTGGCTGCCACGCTGGCTCATGAAGAACCCTGCCTTCCAAGGCCCCGGGGATATGCAAGACCTGACTGGCTGCCAGGCTGGCTCATGAAGAACCCTGCCTTCCAAGGCCCCGAGGAGATGCAAGACCTGACTGGCTGGCTGCCAGGCTGGCTCATGAAGAACCCTGCCTTCCAAGGCCCCGGGGAGATGCAAGACCTGACTGGCTGCCAGGATGGCTCATGAAGAACCCTGCCTTCCAAGGCCCCGGGGAGGATGCCAAGACATGACTTGGCGGCAAAAGCTGGCTCATGAAGAACCCTGCCTTCCAAGGCTCCGGGGAGATGCAAGTCCTGACTCGCTGCCACGCTGGCTTCCATATGGACCCGCCTTCAAGGCCCCGGGGAGAGCAAGACCTTACTGGCTGCCAGGCTGGCTCATGAAGAAACCCTGCCTTCCAAGGCCCCATAGAGATGCAAGCCCTGACTGGTGCCAGGCTGGCACATCATGAAGAACCTGATTCCAAGGCCCCGGGGAGATGCAAGACTATGGCTGCCAGGATGGCTCAGAAGAACCCTGCCTTCAAGGCCCCGGGGAGGATGAAGTCCTGACTGGCTGCCAGGCTAGGCTAATGAAGGACCTGCCTTCCAAGGCCTCGGGAGATTGCAAGACCTGACTTGGATGCCAGGCTGTCATGAAAGAACCCTGCCTCCAAGACCCCAGGGAGATGCAAGACCTGACTGGCTGCCAGGCTGGCTCATGAAGAACCCTGCCTTCCATGGCCCCGGAGAGATGCAAGACCTGACTGGCTGCCAGGCTGGCTCATGAAGAACCCTGCCTTCCAAAGCCCTAGAGAGATGCAAGAGCTGACTGTCTGCCGCGCGGCTTCAGAAGAACCATGCCTTTCCAAGGCCCGGGGAGATGCATGACCTGGACTGCTGCCAAGGGCTGGCTCATAAGAACCCTGCTTCCAAGCGCCGGGGAGATGCCAGACCTGACTGCTGCTAGGCTGGGCTTCATGAAGGACCTGACTTCAAGCCCGGGGAGATGCAAGACCTTACTGCTGCCAGCTGCTCATGAAGAACCCTGCCTTCCAAGTCCCCGGGGAGATGCAAGACCTTACTGGCTGCCAGGCTGGCTCATGAAGAACCCTGCCTTCCAAGGCCCCGGGGAGATGCAAGACCTGACTGGCTGCCAGGCTGGCTCATGAAGAACCCTGCCTTCCAAGGCACCGGGTTGATGCAAGACCTGACTGGTTGCCAGGCAAGCTCATGAAGGACCCTGCCTTCCAAGGCCCCGAGGAGATACAAGACCTGACTGGCTGCCAGGCTGGCTCATGAAGAACCCTGCCTTCCAAGGCCCCGGGGAGATGCAAGACCTGACTATCTGCCAGGCTGGCTCATGAAGGACCCTGTCTTCCAAGGCCCTAGGGAGATGCAAGAGCTGACTGGCTGCCGCGCTGGCTCATGAAGAACCCTGCCTTCCAAGGCCCCGGGGAGATGCAAGACCTGACTGGCTGCCAAGCTGGCTCATGAAGAACCCTGCCTTCCAAGGCCCCGGGGAGATGCAAGACCTGACGAGTGGCTGCCAGGCTGGCTCATGAAGGACCCTGCCTTCCAAGGCCCTAAGGGAGATGCAAGAGCGACTGGCTGCCGCGCTGGCTCATGAATAACCCTGCTTCCAAAGCCCCCCCGGGGAGATGCAAGACCTGACTGGCTGCCAGCTGGCTCATGAGAACCCTGCCTTCAAAGGCCCCGGGGAGAGTTGCAAGACCAGACTGGATGCCCAGGCTGCTCATGAAGGAAACCCTGCTTCCAAGGCCCCGTAAGGGAGATGGCATTACCTGACTGGCTTGCAACGCTGGCTCATGAAGGACCCTGCCCCCTTCGAGGCCCCCGGGGAGATGCAAGACCTGGACTGGCTGCCAGGCGGGTCATGAAGGACCCTGCCTTCCAAAGGCTCCGGGGAGTGCAAGACCTGACTGGCTGCCACGCTGGGCTCATGAAGAACCATCCTTCCAGGGCCATGGGGAGATGCAAGGAACCTGACTGGCTGCCAGAACTGGCTCATGAAGAACCCTGCTACCAAGGACCCGGGGGATGCCAAGACTGACATGCAGCCACGCTGGCTCATGAAAAAAACCTTGCCTTCCAAGGTTCCGGGGAAGATGCATGGACCCTGACTGGCTGCCAAGTGGCTCATGAAAGAACCCTGCCTTCCAAGGCCCCGGGGAGATGCAAACCTGACTGGCTGCCAGGCGGCTCATGAAGGACCCTGCATTTCAAGGCCCTAGGGAGATGCAAGACCTTTACTGGCGCCCCGCTGGCTCATGAAGAACCCTGCTTCCAAAGCCCCAGGGAGACAAGCAAGGACATGATGGCTGCCAGGCGGCCCATGAAGCAACCCTGCCTATCAAGGGGCCCGGGGAGATGCAAAGACCGTAAACTTTGGCTGCCAGGCTGGCTCATGAAGAACCCCTCCTTCCAAGGC
Source organism: Chionoecetes opilio (assembly GCA_016584305.1). Classification (NCBI taxonomy): domain Eukaryota; kingdom Metazoa; phylum Arthropoda; class Malacostraca; order Decapoda; family Majidae; genus Chionoecetes; species Chionoecetes opilio. The sequence goes on along the minus strand of JACEEZ010021847.1, from coordinate 1,136,309 downwards.
CCCGGGGACATGCATTACCTGACTGGCTGCCACGCTGGCTCATGAAAAACCATGCATTCCAAGGCCCCGGGGAGATGCAAGACTGACTGGCTGCCAGGTGGCTCATGAAGGACCCTGCCTTACCAAGGATCCGGGGAGATGCAAGACCGACTGGCTGCCACGCTGGCTCATGAAGAAGAACCATGCTTTCCAAGGCCATGGGGGAGAGCAAGACCGTGTGGCCTGCCAGACTGCTCCAGAAGAACCCTGCCTACACGGACCCGGGTGGAGATGCAAGACCTGACATGCAGCCACGCTGGTCATGAAAAACCTTCCTTCCAGGCTCCGGGAGATGCAAGACTGATGGCTGCCCGCTGGTCATGAAGAAACCCTGCCTTCCAAGGCCCCGTTAGAGAGGGGCATGACCTGGACTGGATGCCAGGCTGTATCATGAAGAACACTGCATTACATGGCCCCGGGGAGATGCAAGGACCTTACTGGCGGCCACGCTGGCTCATGAAGAACCCTGCCTTCCAAGGGCACCAGGGAGAGCAACACATGGACTGGCTGCCAGGCTGGCCATGAGAACCCTGCCTCCAAGGAGCCCGGGGAGATGCAAGACCTTACTGGCGCCAGGGGCTTGGCTCATGAAGAACCCTGCCTTCGAAGGCCCCAGTGGAGATGATAGTCCTGACTGGCTGCCAGGCTGGCTCTTGAAGGACCCTGCGTTTCCAAGGCCCCGGGGAGATGCAAGACCTACTGCTGCCAGGCTGGCTCATGAAGAAACCCTGCCTTCAAGGCCCCGGTGCGTAGATGCAAGTCCTGACGGCACTGCAGGTGGCTCATGAAGGACCTGCGTTCCAGGCCCCTGGGGAGATGCAAGGACCGATCTGGAGCCAGGCGGCTCATGAAGAACCCCTGCTTCCATGGCCCGGGAGAGAAGAGAGCCCAAGACCCTGACGGCTGCCAGGCTGGCTCATGAAGAACCCTGCCTTCCAAAGCCCTAGAGAGATGCAAGAGCTGACTGTCTGCCGCGCTGGCTCATGAAGAACCATGCCTTCCAAGGCCCCGGGGAGATGCAAGACCTGACTGGCTGCCAGGCGGCTCATGAAGAACTTGCCTTCCAAGTCCCCGGGGAGATGCAAGACCCTACTGGCTGCCAGGCTGGCTCATGAAGAACCCTTTTTGGGGCCTTCCAAGGCCCCGGGGAGATGCAAGACCTGACTGGATGCCAGGCTGGATCATGAAGAAACCCTGTCGTCCAAGGCAAAGGGAGCATGCAAGACCTGACTGGCTGCCAGAGGCTGCTCATGGAAGAAACCTGCCTCCAAAGCACCGGGTTGATGCCAAGACCTGACTGGCTGCAGGCAAGCTTCATGAAGGACCCTGCCTTCCAAGGCCCCGGGGAGAGCAAGACCTGACTGGCTGCCAGGCTGGCTCCTGAAGGGACCCTGTCTTCCAGGCCATAGGGAGAATGCAAGGCTGACTGGGCTGCCCCGCGCCTGGCTCATGAAGAAACCCTGGCTTCCTAGGTCCCGGGAGATGCAAGACCTGATGGCTGCCAGGCTTGCTCATGAAGGACCCTGTTCCAAGGGCCACGTGGAGAGTTGCAAGACTGACTGGACTGCTAGGGGCTGGCTTCATGAAGGACCCTGCCTTCCAAGGCCCCGGGAGATGCGAGATCTGACTGGCTACCACGCTGGCTCATGAAGAACCATACCTTCCAAAGCCCCGGGGAAATGCATGACCTGACTGGGTGCCAGGCTGGCTCATAAAGAACCCTGCCTTCCAAGGCCCCAGGGAGATGCAAGACCTGACTGGCAGCCACGCTGGTTATGAAGAACCCTGCCTTCCAAGGCCCCGGGGAGATGCAAGACCTGACTGGCTGCCAGGATGGCATCATGAAGACCCTGCCTTCCAAGCGCACCGGGAGATGCAAAAAACCTGACGCTTTTTTTTGCTGCCAAGCTGGCTCATGAAGAACCCTGCCTTCCAAGGCTCCGGGGAGATGCAAGTCCTGACTGGCTGCCACGCTGGCTCATGAAGAAACCTGCCTTCCAAGGCCCCATAGAGATGCAAGACCTGACTGGTTGTCAGGCTGGCTCTTGAAGAAACCTGCCTTTCAAGGCCCCGGGTAGATGCAAGACCCGACTTGCTGGCAGGCTGGCTCATGAAAAACCCTGCCTTCCAAGGCCCCGGGGAGATGCAAGACCTGACTGGCTGCCAGTCTGGCTCATGAAGAAACCTGCCTTTCAAGGCCCCGGGTAGATGCAAGACCCGACTTGCTGGCAGGCTGGCTCATGAAGAACCCTGCCTTCCAGGGACTCGGGGAGATGCAAGACCTTACTGGCTGAAAAAGCTGGATCATGAAGAACCCTGTTTTCAAAGGCCCCGGGGAGAAGCAGGACCTGACTGGCTGGCAGGCTGGCTCATGAAGAACCCTGCCTTCCAAGGCCCCGGGGAGAAGCAAGGACATTGACTTGGCTGCCCCACCGCCATGGAGCTCATCAGAAGACCGACCCTGCCTTCCAAGGACCCTGGGAGATACAAGACCTGACATGCTGCCACGCTGGCTCATGAAGAACCCTGCCTTCCAAGGCTCCGATGAGATGCAAGTCCTGACGGCTGCACAACCAGACACCGCCTGGCATCAATGAGAACCTGCCTTCCAAGGCCCCGGGGATATTGCAAGACCTGACTGGCGCCATGGCTGGCTCATGAAGAACCCTGCTTCCAAGGGCCCGCGAGGATGTGCAAGACCTGACTGGCTGGCGGCCAGGATGGCTCATGAAGAACCCGCCTTCCAACGGGCCGGGAGATGCAAGACCTGACTGGCTGCCAGGATGGCTCATGAAGAACCCTGCCTTCCAAGGCCCCGGGGAGATGCAAGACCTGACTGGCTGCCAAGCTGGCTCATGAAGAACCCTGCCTTCCAAGGCTCCGGGGAGATGCAAGTCCTGACTCGCTGCCACGCTGGCTCATGAAGAACCCTGCCTTCCAAGGCCCCATAGTATGCAAGGACCGACGGCGCCAGGCTGGCTCTATGAAGAACCTGCCTTCCAAGCACCGGGGAGATGCAAGACCTTACTGGCTGCCAGGTGGCTCATGAAGAACCCTCTTTGCCTTCCAAGGCCCCGGGGAGATGCAAGTCCTGGAATGGCTGCCAGGCTAGGTCATATGATAGACCCTGCCTTCCAAGGCCTCGGGGAGATGCAAGACCTGACTGGATGCCAGGCTGGCTCATGAAGAACCCTGCCTTCCAAGACCCCAGGGAGATGCAAGACCTGACTGGCTGCCAGGCTGGCTCATGAAGAACCCTGCCTTCCATGGCTCCGGAGAGATGCAAGACCTGACTGGCTGCCAGGCTGGCTCATGAAGAACGCTGCCTTCCAAAGCCCTAGAGAGATGCAAGAGCTGACTGTCTGCCGCGCTGGCTCATGAAGAAAATGGACTGCCAAGGCCCCGGGAGATGCATGAACTTGACTGGCTGCCAAGCTGGTCATGAAGCACCCTGCCTTCCAAGCACGGGGAAATGCAAGACCTGACCTGGCTGCCAGGCTGCTCATGAAGGACCCTGCCTTCCAAGGCCCCGGTGGAAATGCAAGACCTTACTGGCTGCAGGCTGGCCTCATGAAGAACCCTGCTTCAAGTCCCCGGGGAGATTGCAAGACCTTACTGGCGTGCCAGGATGGCTAGGAAGAACCCTGCCTTCCAAGGCCCCGGGGAGATGCAAGACCTGACTGGATGCCAGGCTGGCTCATGAAGAACCCTGCCTTCCAAGCACCGGGGAGATGCAAGACCTGACTGGTGCCACCTTGATCATGGAAGAACCCTGCCTTCCAAGGCCACCGGGTTGATGCAAGACTGACTGGTTGCAGGCAAGCGCATGAAGACCTGCCTTCCAAGGCCCGGGAGTACAAGACCTGGACTGGTGCCAGGCTGGCTCATGACAACACTGCCTTTCCAAGGCCCCGGGGGATGCAAGACTGACTATCTGCCAGGCTGGTCATGAAAGGACCCTGTCTTCCAAGGCCCTAGGGAGATGCAGAGCTGACGGCTGCCGGCGCTGGCTCATGAAGAACATGCCTTCAAGGGCTCCGGGGAGATGCAAGGACCTGACTGGCTTTCACGCTGGCGCATGAAGAACCCTGCCTTCCAAGCCCCCGTAGGAGCATGACTGACTTTCTGCCAGGCGTCTCATGAGGAACCTGCATTCCATATGCCCCGGGAGATGCAAGACTCTGACTGCGCTGCACGCTCGGCTCATGAAGAACCTGCCTTCCAAGGCCACGGGGGATGCAGGACCGGACTGGCTGCCACGCTGGCTCAGAAGAACCCTGCCTTCCAAGGCCAAGGGGAGATGCAAAGACGGACACTGCCACGCTGGCTCATGAAGGACCCTGCCATTCAAGGCCCGGGGAAGGCAAGCCCTGACTGGATGCCACGGTTGGGCTCATGAAGAAAAAAAACCCCTTTTGCCCTTCCAACGTACCAGGGAGAAGCAAGACATGGACTGGCTGCAAGGCTGGCTCAGGAAGAACCCTGCCTTCAAGGCCCGGGGAGATGCAAGAACCTGAACTGGCTGCACGCTGGCTCATGAAGAACCCGGCCTTCCAAGGCACCCGGGCGGAGGGAAGACCTGGCTGGATGCAAGGCTGGCTCATGAAGAACCCCCCTGACTTCCCAAGGCCGGGGAGATGAAGACCTGACTGGGCTGCCAGGATGGCTCATGAAGGACCCTATCTCCCAAGGCCCCGGGGAGATACAAGACCTGACTGGCTGCCAGGCTGGCTCATGAAGGACCCTGCCTTCCAAGTCCCCGGGGAGATACAAGACCTGACTGGCTGCCAGACTGGCTCACGAAAGACCCTGCCTTCCAAGGCCCCGGGGAGATGGAAGACCTGACTGGCTGCCACGGTGGCTCATGAAGAACCATGCCTTCCAAGGCCCCGCGGAGATGCAAGACCTGACTGGCTGCCAGGCTGGCTCATGAAGAACCCTGCATTCAAGAAACGGGAGAGAGATGCAAGGCCCTGAATGGCTGCCAACGCTGGCTATGAAGACCGTGCATTCCAAGCCCCATAGAGATGCAAGACTGACTGGAGGCAAGGTGGTTATGAAGAACCCTGCCTTCCAAATCCCCGGCGGAGATGCAAAGCTGCATGGCGGCAACGCTCGCTCCATGAATAACCCTGCCTTCCAAGGCCCGGGGAGATGCAAGACCTGACTTGCGGCCAGGTGGCTCATGAAGGTACCCTGCCCTCCAAGGCCACGGGGAGATGCAAGACCTGATGGCTGCCAGGCTGGCTCATGAAGAACCCTGCCTTCCAAGGCCCGGGGGAGATGCAGACCTGACTGGCTGCCAGGCTTGGGCCATGAATAACCCTGCCTTCCAAGGGGGGGGGGGGGACCCCCCGAGGAGATGCAAGACCTGACTGGCTCGCTGCCAGGCTGGCTCATGAAGAACCCTGCCTTCCAATGCCCAGGGGAGAAGCAGGACATGACTGGCTGCCAAGCTGGCTCATGAAGGACCCTGCCTTCCAAGACCCCGGGGAGATGCAAGACCTGACTGGTTGCCAGGCTGGCTCATGAAGAGCCCTGCCTTCCAAGGCCCCGGGGAGATGCGAGATCTGAATGGCTACCACGCTGGCTCATGAAGAACCATACCTTCCAAAGCCCCGGGGAAATGCATGACCTGACTGGGTGCCAGGCTGTTTCATAAAGAACCCTGCCTTCCAAGGCCCCAGGGAGATGCAAGACCTGACTGGCAGCCACGCTGGCTTATGAAGAACCCTGCCTTCCAAGGCCCCGGGGAGATGCAAGACTGACTGGCTGCAGGAGCTCATGAAGAACCCTGCCCCTTCCAAGGCCCCGGGGAGATGCAAGACCTGCCTGGATGCCATGCTGGTCATGAGAACACGTCTGCCTCCAAGGCCCCGGGGAGATGCAAGACCGACTGGCTGCCAAGTGGATCATGAAGACCCTGCATTCCAAGGCCCGTGGAGATTTTAAGACCTGATGCGCTGCCACGTTTCGGCTCATGAAAAACCCTGCCTTCCCTGGTCCCGGAGAGATGCAAGACCGGACTGGCTGCCAGGCTGGCTCATGAAGGACCTGCCTTCCAAGGCCCGGGAATGCAAAGACCTGACTGGCTGCCAGTGCTGGCTCATGAAGGACCCTGCCTTCCATGGCCCCGGGGAGAATTCGAGATCTGATGGCTACCACGCTGGCTCATGAAGAACCATACCCTCCCAAGCCCCGGGTGAATGCATGACCTGACTGGGTGCCAGGCTGGCTCATAAAGAACCCTGCCTTCCAAGGCCCAAGGGAGATGCAAGGCCTGCCTGGCAGCCACGCTGGCTTATGAAGAACCCTGCCTTCCAAGGCCCCGGGGAGATGCAAGACCTGACTGGCTGCCAAGCTGGCCTCATGAAGAAAAACTGCCTTCCCAAGGCCCAAAGATATGCACAGAACCTGGATGGCGCCAAGCTGGCTCATGAAAAAACCCTGCTTCCAAGGCCCCGGCCAGGGGAAATGCAAGACCCTGACTGGCTGCCCGGCGGCTCATGAAGGGCCCTGCCTTCCAAGGCCCCGAGGAGATGCAAGACCTGACTGGCTGCCAGGCTGGCTCATGAAGGACCCTGCCTTCCAAGACCCCAGTGAGATGCAAGACCCGACTTGCTGGCAGGTTGGCTCATGAAGAACCCTGCCTTCCAAGGCCCCGGGGAGATGCAAGACCTGACTGGCTGCCAGGCTGGCTCATGAAGAACCCTGCCTTCCAAGGCCCCGGGGAGATGCAAGACCTTACTGGCTGCCAGGCTGGCTCATGAAGAACCCTGCCTTCCAAGTCCCCCGGGGAGATGCAAGACCTTTACTGGCTGCCAGGCTGGCTCATGAAGAACCCTGCCTTCCAAGGCCCCCGGGGAGATGCAAGCACCTGAATGGTTGCCAGGGCTGCTATGAAGAAACTCCTGCCTTCCAGAGGCACCGGGTTGATGCAAGACCTGACTGGCTGCCAGGCAAGCTCATGAAGGACCCTGCCTTCCAAGGCCCCGAGGAGATACAAGACCTGACTGGCTGCCATGCTGGCTCATGAAGAACCCTGCCTTCCAAGGCCCCGGGGAGATGCATGACCTGACTGGTTGCCAGGCTGGCTCATGAAGAGCCCTGCCTTACAAGGCCCCGGGGAGATGCAAAAGACCTTGACGGGCTGCCAAGATGGCTCATGGAAGAACCCCTGCTTCCAATGCCCCGTGGATATTTAAGACCTGATGGCTGCCACGCTGGCTCATGAAAAACCCTGCCTTCCTAGGTCCCGGAGAAGATGCAAGACCTGATGGTGCCAGGCGGCTCATGAAGGACCCTGCCTTCCAAAGGCCCGGGGAGATGCAAGACCTGACGGCTGCCAGGATGCTCATGAAGGACCTGCCCTTCCAAGGCCCGGGGAGATTGCGAGATCTGACTGGGCTCCACGCTGCTCATGAAGAACATACCTTCCAAAGCCCCGGGGAAATGCATGACCTGACTGGGTGCCAGGCTGGCTCATAAAGAACCCTGCCTTCCAAGCCCCAGGGAGATGCAAGACCTGACTGGCAGCCACGATGGCTTATGAAGAACCCTCCTCCAAGGCCCCGGGAGAGGCAAAGACCTGATGGCTGCCAGATGGCTCATGAAGAACCCTGCCTTCCAAGGCCCCGGGGAGATACAAGACCTGACTGGCTGCCAAGCGGCTCATGAGAACCTGCCTTCAACGCTCGGGGAAGATGCAAGTCCTCTGACTGAGATGCCACGCCTGGCCATGAAAGAAAAACTGCCTTCCAAGGCCCCATAGATATGCCAAAGACCTGATTGGCTGCAAAGCTGCCTCATGAAAAGAACCCTGCCTTCCAAGGCCCCGGGGGAGATAAAAGACTGGACTGGCTGCCAAGCTGGCTCAGAAGAACCTTTGCTTCAAGGCTCCGGGGAGATGCAAGTCCTGACTGGCTGCCACGCTGGCTCATGAAGAAAACTGCCTTCCAAGGCCCCATAGATATGCAAGACCTGATTGGCTGCCAAGCTGGCTCATGAAGAACCCTGCCTTCCAAGGCCCCGGGGAAATGCAAGACCTGACTGGCTGCCAGGCTGGCTCATGAAGGGCCCTGCCTTCCAAGGCCCCGAGGAGATGCAAGACCTGACTGGCTGCCAGGCTGGCTCATGAAGGACCCTGCCTTCCAAGACCCCAGTTGAGGGCAAGAACCTGACTGAGGGCTGCAGGTGGTGCATGCATGGAAACCTGCCTTTCAAGGCCACGGGGAGATGCAAGACCTGGACTGGCTGCCAGGCTGGCTCATGAAGGACCTGCCTTCCAAGGCTCGGGGAGATGACAAGACCTGAATGGCTGACACGCTGGGCCTCATGAAGAAAACCATGCCTTCCTGGCCATGCGGGATATGCAAGGACCTCCTGACTGGCTGCCGACTGGCTCATGAAGAACCCTGCCTACCAAGGACCCGGGGAGATGCAAGACCTGACATGCAGCCACGCTGGCTCATGAAAAACCTTGCCTTCCAAGGTTCCGGGGAGATGCATGACCTGACTGGATGCCAAGCTGGCTTCATGAGAACCCTGCCTTCCAAGGCCCCGGGGAGGAGATGCAAGACCTGAATGGCTGCCAGGCTGGCTCATGAAGGACCTGCCTTCAAGGCCCTAGGGAGATGCAAGAACTACTGGCTGCCACGCTGGCTCATGAAGAACCCTGCCTTCAAGGCCCCAGGGAGAAAGCAAGACATGATGGCTGCTAGGCTGGCCCATGAAGAACCCTGCCTTCCAAGGCCCCCCCCCCCCCCCCCCCCCCCCCCCCCCCCCCCCCCCCCCCCCCCCCCCCATCCCCACCCCCCCCGGGAGATGCAAGACCTTACTGGCTGCAGCTGGCTCATGAAAGAACCCTGCATTCCAAGGCCAGGGGAGATGCATTACCTGACTGGCTGCCACGCTGGCTCATGAAGGACCCTGCCTTCCAAGGCCCCGGGGAGAGCAAGACCTTGACTGGCTACCAGGCTGGCTTCATGAAGGACCCTGCTTCCAAGGCTCCTGGGAGATGAAGACCTGACTGGCTGCCACGCTGGTCATGAAGAACCATGCCTCCAAGGCCAGGGGAGATGCAAGGGACCTGACTGGCTGCCAGACTGGCTCATGAAGAACCCGGCATACCAAGGACCGGGGAGATGCAAGACTCTGACATGCAGCCAGCTGGTTCATGAAAAACTTGCCTTCCAAGGCTCCGGGGGAGAGAAGACCCTTGATGGCTGCCACGCTGGCCCCTGAAGAAAAACCCTGCCTGCCAAGGCCCCGTAGATGATGCCTGACTGACTGGCTGCCAGGCTGTCTCCATGAAGAAACCTGCATTCCATGGCACGGGAGATGCCAAGACCTAATGCTGCCACGATGGCTCATGAAGAACCCTGCCTTCAAGGGCCCCAGGATAAGCAAACACATGAACGGCTCTGCCAGGCTGGCCCATGAAGACACCCTGCCTTCAAGGCCCCGGGGAGAGGCAAGACCTTACTGGCTGCCAGGCTGGCTCATGAAGAACACTGCCTTCGAAGGCACAGTGGAGTGATAGTCCTGACTGGCTGGCCAGGCTGGCTCTTGAAGGACCCGCGTTCCAAGGCCCGGGGAGATGCAAGACCTTACTGGCTGCCAGGCTGGCTCCATGAAGACCCTGCCTTCACAAGGCCCGGGGAAGATGCAAGTCCTGACTGGCTGCCAGGTGGCTCATGAAGGACCTGCCTTCCAAGGCCCTAGGGGAGATGCAAGACATTACTGGGCTGCCACGCTGGCTTCATGAAGGACCCTGCCTTCCAAGGCCCAGGGAGAAGCAAGACATGACTGGCTGTAGGCTGCCCATGAAGAACCCTGCCCTTTCCAAGGCCCCGGGGGATGCAAGGGACCTTACTGGCTGCCAGGCTGGCTCATGAAAGAACCTGCCTTCCAAGGCCCGGGGAGATGCATTACCTGACTGGCGGCCACGTGGCTCTGAAGGACCCTGCCTTTCCAAGGCCCCGGTGGAGATGCAAAGGACCTGACTGGTGCAGGCGGTGATGGCTCATGAAGGACCCTGCCTTCCAAGGCTCCGGGGAGATGCAAGACCTGACTGGCTGCCACGCTGGCTCATGAAGAACCATGCCTTCCAAGGCCATGGGGAGATGCAAGACCTGACTGGCTGCCAGACTGGCTCATGAAGAACCCTGCCTACCAAGGACCCGGGGAGATGCAAGACCTGACATGCAGCCACGCTGGCTCATGAAAAACCTTGCCTTCCAAGGCTCCGGGGAGATGCAAGACCTGACTGGCTGCCACGCTGGCTCATGAAGAACCCTGCCTTCCAAGGCCCCGTAGAGATGCATGACCTGACTGGCTGCCAGGCTGTCTCATGAAGAACCCTGCATTCCATGGCCCCGGGGAGATGCAAGACCTGACTGGCTGCCACGCTGGCTCATGAAGAACCCTGCCTTCCAAGGCCCCAGGGAGAAGCAAGACATGACTGGCTGCCAGGCTGGCCCATGAAGAACCCTGCCTTCCAAGGCCCCGGGGAGATGCAAGAA
>JACEEZ010021847.1:1107475-1119778 GCA_016584305.1 Chionoecetes opilio | reverse complement strand
GGGGGCCCTTAGTATTACTTAAAAAGAAATATGAAACAAAGATTTTAAAAAAACTAAAAAAAAATGTCACGTTAAGCTTGTGTAAACCCAACCGAAAATGCATTAAACAATATTCTACCTATTCCAGACGTGTAACCGAATGCATTCTACAGAATTCAACATTCAATTTTGTATTAAAGGATAATGTGAATGAGATATAAGCCTTGACTTATTGCCGCAGGCACATTTGAAGACAAAAATACTACTCTTTGAAAGGCTCTATCTAAAAAACCCCAAAATGGTAGACGAGCACAAGGTGTCATTTTGGCCGGATAGGTCATTCTTTTTGTGATTAGAGCCATTCATATTTTTGTCGGTACATTTCCTTCTTATGGTGAAAATAGGGCAAATTTGCATGATTTTTCAACATTTTTGGATATAACTTCGAAACTTATTGACCGATGTTTATCATATTCATAACAACGACGCAATACGAGTTCTTCAACACCGTACCCGAAAATCAGCCTAATCCAAAAACATTAAGTCCTCAAACACATTGTGAAAGTTTGGGGATTACATGTCAATATTCAAAGTCTTAGAGGGGTAGACTATAAAAAGTTAGAAGATCTTTTTCTGGACAGGATGTCGCTGGGACTTCAATTAAAACTCATTTTTAATACATTCCAAAACCTAGGAAAAAGTTTATAATATTTATTTAAATGCCCCAATTCAGCTCTAAGTGGTAAAAATATTCATTTTCAGAAATCATTCCATAGGTACAAAGTACCCTTTTTTGATATTCTCTATCTCGTTTAACCATCGTTGTTGAGGCGACCCCATTAGTGATACTTAGACCTTTAAACTATTCGCTCGGCACCTGTAAAATGAAATTTTTTGACTTTTTATAACTCGAAGATTTTTCAACGGATTTTAATAATTTTTTCTACTATGACGTACTAGTATAATATATCTAACCTATGAAAATATCAGACTGATCTGACTTACAGCAAGGATGCAGGAGTGATTCAAAAAAAAAAAAATCTATTTTTGACATCTAGCACCCTTAATATTTGTCGGCAAAATTTGAGATCTTATGATAATATAGAAATGTTACTCATACGCCATCTGTGTGAATTTTATTACAACTGGATAAAAACTGTACAAATCACTAATTTCTGCCTAAAGTTTTTATTTTTTTTCTCCCTTTTCTTCCACAAAAAGGTTCGTTACTACGGTCTAGACAATATAGCATCATTTCTATAGTCAATTTACGTTTATATTTGTTTTTATAATTTTTTTGCTATTTAAAAAAAAAAACATTAAAAAATTTCTAAAAAAAAAAATTAAACCCAAAAAACTAAAAAAAAAATTCCATATTGTCGAGCACGAACTAACGAAACTCTATGTGGGTGATAAAGAAAAATAATTAAAAATTGTAGAAAAATATTAGCGATTTTGGCAATTTTTATCCAAATTTTAAAATTTTTTTTTTACAAAATTGGGTATTACGACAGTACCCATCATGTACTAAAAATCAAACAGATCCGAAAATATGAAGGGTTTCTGGATCAAGTTTTTTGAAAAGACTATAGATACAAAAAAAATCATACGCATTAAAATTATAAACTTTAAAAAAATAAAAAATAATATGCCTTTAGTTTAAAATTCAGACAATTACTTTTCTAGATACAGGCCAAAAAGTATTTTAATCTAGCATTATATTTTAAATATTGCCTCTATCTGGGTTTTTTTTCCTAGAAAAATATTGCCACTATCTGTGTTTTTGTCCTAAAAAAAAATATTGCTCCATGTGTTGTTTGTATGAGAAAAAACTTGCCTTTATGTGTTTTTGTCTCAGAAAAAATATTGCCTCTATCTGTGTTTTTTGTCCTAGAAAAAATATTGCCTTATCTCTGTTTTTGTCCTAGAAAAAATATTGCCTCCATCTGTGTTTTTGTAATAGAAAAAATATGCCTCTATCTGTGTTTTTTGTCTTAGAAAAAATATTGCCTCTATCTGTTTTTTGTCCTAGAAAAAATATTGCTTCTATCTGTTTTTTGTCTTAGAAAAAATATTGCCTCTATCTCTGTTTTTTGTACTAGAAAAAATATTGCTTCTATCTGTGTTTTTTGTCCTAGAAAAAATATTGCCTCTATCTGTGTTTTTTGTCTTAGAAAAAAATATTGCCTCTATCTGTTTTTTGTCCCAGAAAAAAATTGCCTCTATCTGTGTTTTTTGTCCTTGAAAAAATATTGCCTCTATCTGTGTTTTTTGTATTAAAAAAAATTTTTTGGGCCTCTATCTGTTTTTTTGTCCAAGAAAAATATTGCCTCTATCTGTTTTTTGTCCTAGAAAAAAATTGCCATATCTGTGTTTTTTGTCCTAGAAAAAATATGCCTCCTGTGTTTTTTGTATGAGAAAAAAATTGCCTTTATGTGTTTTTGTCTCAGAAAAATATTGCCTCTATCTGTGTTTTTGTCCTAGGAAAAAATATTGCCTCTATCTCTGTTTTTTGTCCCAGAAAAAATATTGCCTCTATCTGTGTTTTTTGTCTTAGAAAAAATATTGCCTCTATCTGTGTTTTTTGTCTTAGAAAAAATATTGCCTCTATCTGTGATTTTTGTCCTAGAAACAATATAGCCTCTATCTGTGTTTTTTGTCCTAGAAAAAATATTGCCTCTATCTGTGTTTTTTGTCCTAGAAAAAATATATTGCCTCTGTGTTTTTTGTCTTAGAAAAAAATATTGCCTATATATGTTTTTTGTCCCAGAAAAAAAATTGTCTCTATCTGTGTTTTTTGTCCTAGAAAAAATATTGCCTCTATCTGCGCTTTTTGTCTTAGAAAAAATATTGCCTCTATCTGTGTTTTTTGTCCTAGAAAAAATATTGCTTCTATCCGTGTTTTTTGTCTTAGAAAAAATATTGCCTCTATCTCTGTTTTTTGTACTAGAGAAAATATTGCTTCTATCTGTGTTTTTTGTCTTAGAAAAAATATTGCCTCTGTCTGTGTTTTTTGTACTAGAACAAATATTGCCTCTATCTGTGTTTTTTGTCCTAGAAAAATATTGCCTCTATCTGTGTTTTTTGTCCTAGAAAAAATATTGCCTATATCTGTTTTTTGTCTTAGAAAAAATATTGCCTATATCTGTTTTTTGTCCTGGAAAAATATTGCCTCTATCTGTGTTTTTTGTCCTAGAAAAAATATTGCCTCTATCTGTGTTTTTTGTCCCAGAAAAAATATTGCCTCTATCTGTGTTTTTTGTTCTAGAAAAAATATTGCCTCTATCTGTGTTTTTTGTCTTAGAAAAAATATTGCCTCTATCTGTGTTTTTTGTCTCAAAAAATATTACGTCTATCAGTGTTTTTTGTTCTAGAAACAATATAGCCTCTATCTGTGTTTGTTTGTATTAGAAAAAATATTGCCTCTTTCTGTGTTTTTTGTCCTAGAAAAATATTGCCTCTATCTGTGTTTTTTGTCCTAGAAAAAATATTGCTTCTATCTGTGTTTTTTGTCCTAGAAAAAATATTGCCTCTATCTCTGTTTTTTGTACTAGAGAAAATATTGCTTCTATCTGTGTTTTTTGTCTTAGAAAAAATATTGCCTCTATCGGTGATTTTTGTCCTAGAAACAATATAGCCTCTATCTGTGTTTTTTGTCCTAGAAAAAATATTGCCTCTATCTGTGTTTTTTGTCCTAGAAAAAATATTGCCTATATCTGTTTTTTGTCTTAGAAAAAATATTGCCTATATCTGTTTTTTGTCCTGGAAAAATATTGCCTCTATCTGTTTTTTGTCCTAGAAAAAATATTGCCTCTATCTGTGTTTTTTGTCCCAGAAAAAATATTGCCTCTATCTGTGTTTTTTGTTCTAGAAACAATATAGCCTCTATTTGTGTTTGTTTGTATTAGAAAAAATATTGCCTCTATCTGTGTTTTTTGTATTAGAAAAAATATTGCCTCTATCTCTGTTTTTTGTCCTAGAAAAAATATTGCTTCTATCTGTTTTTTGTCTTAGAAAAAATATTGCCTGTATCCGTGTTTTTTGTCTTAGAAAAAATATTGCTTATATCTGTGTTTTTTGTCCTAGAAAAAATACTGCCTCTATCTCTGGTTTTTGTCTTAGAAAAAATATTGCCTATATCTGTGTTTTTTGTCCTAGAAAAAATATTGCCTCTATCTGTGTTTTTTGTCCTAGAAAAAATATTGCCTCTATCTCTGTTTTTTGTCCCAGAAAAAATATTGCCTCTATCTGTGTTTTTTGTCTTAGAAAAAATATTGCCTCTATCTGTGTTTTTTGTCCTAGAAAAATATTGCCTCTATCTGTGTTTTTTGTCCTAGAAAAAATATTGCCTATATCTGTTTTTTGTCTTAGAAAAAATATTGCCTATATCTGTTTTTTGTCCTGGAAAAATATTGCCTCTATCTGTGTTTTTTGTCCTAGAAAAAATATTGCCTCTATCTGTTTTTTTTCCCAGGAAAAATATTGCCTCTATCTGTGTTTTTTGTTCTAGAAACAATATAGCCTCTATCTGTGTTTGTTTGTATTAGAAAAAATATTGCCTCTTTCTGTGTTTTTTGTCCTAGAAAAAATATTGCCTCTATCTGTGTTTTTTGGCTTAGAAAAAAATATAGCCTATATCTGATTTTTGTCCCAGAAAAAAAATTGTCTCCATGTGTTGTTTGTCTTAGAAATAATATTGCCTTTATCTGTGTTTTTGTCATAGAAAAAATATTGCCTCTATCTCTGTTTTTTGTCCTAGAAAAAATATTGCCTCTATCTGTGTGTTTTGTCCTAGAAAAAATATTGCCTATATCTGTTTTTTGTCTCAGAAAAAATATTACCTATATCTGTTTTTTGTCCTAGAAAAATATTGCCTCTATCTGTGCTTTTTGTCCTAGAAAAAATATTGCCTCTATCTCTGTTTTTTGTCCCAGAAAAAATATTGCCTCTATCTGTGTTTTTTGTCTTAGAAAAAATATTGCCTCTATCTGTGTTTTTTGTCTTAGAAAAAATATTGCCTCTATCTGTGTTTTTTGTCCTAGAAAAAATATAGCCTCTATCTGTGTTTTTTGTCCTAGAAAAATATTGCCTCTATCTGTGTTTTTTGTCCTAGAAAAAATATTGCCTCTGTGTTTTTTGTCTTAGAAAAAAATATTGCCTATATATGTTTTTTGTCCCAGAAAAAAAATTGTCTCTATCTGTGTTTTTTGTCCTAGAAAAAATATTGCCTCTATCTGTGTTTTTGTCTTAGAAAAAATATTGCCTCTATCTGTGTTTTGTCCTAGAAAAAATATTGCTTCTATCCGTGTTTTTTGTCCTAGAAAAAATATTGCCTCTATCTCTGTTTTTTGTACTAGAGAAAATATTGCCTCTGTCTGTTTTTTTTTTTTTTTTTGTACTAGAAAAAATATTGCCTCTATCTGTTTTTTTTTGTCCTAGAAAAATATTGCCTCTATCTGTGTTTTTTGTCCTAGAAAAAATATTGCCTATATCTGTTTTTTGTCTTAGAAAAAATATTGCCTATATCTGTTTTTTGTCCTGGAAAAATATTGCCTCTATCTGTGTTTTTGTCCTAGAAAAAATATTGCCTCTATCTGTGTTTTTTGTCCCAGAAAAAATATTGCCTCTATCTGTGTTTTTTGTTCTAGAAACAATATAGCCTCTATCTGTGTTTGTTTGTATTAGAAAAAATATTGCCTCTTTCTGTGTTTTTTGTCTCAGAAAAAATATTACGTCTATCTGTGTTTTTTGTTCTAGAAACAATATAGCCTCTATCTGTGTTTGTTTGTATTAGAAAAAATATTGCCTCTTTCTGTGTTTTTTGTCCTAGAAAAAATATTGCCTCTATCTGTGTTTTTTGGCTTAGAAAAAAATATAGCCTATATCTGATTTTTGTCCCAGAAAAAAAATTGTCTCCATGTGTTGTTTGTCTTAGAAATAATATTGCCTTTATCTGTTTTTTGTCATAGAAAAAATATTGCCTCTATCTCTGTTTTTTGTCCTAGAAAAAATATTACCTATATCTGTTTTTTGTCCCAGAAAAATATTGCATCCATATGTTCTTTTTGTCCTAGAAAAAATATTGCCTCTATCTGTGTTTTTTGTCCCAGAAAAAATATTGCCTCTATCTGTGTTTTTTGTCCTAGAAAAAATATTGCCTCTATCTGCGCTTTTTGTCTTAGAAAAAATATTGCCTCTATCTGTGTTTTTTGTCCTAGAAAAAATATTGCTTCTATCTGTGTTTTTTGTCCTAGAAAAAATATTGCCTCTATCTCTGTTTTTTGTACTAGAGAAAATATTGCTTCTATCTGTGTTTTTTGTCCTAGAAAAAATATTGCCTCTATCTGTGTTTTTTGTATAGAAAAAATATTGCCTATATCTGTTTTTTGTCTTAGAAAAAATATTTCCTATATCTGTTTTTTGTCCTGGAAAAATATTGCCTCTATCTGTGTTTTTGTCCTAGAAAAAATATTGCCTCTATCTGTGTTTTTTGTCCCAGAATAAATATTGCCTCTATCTGTGTTTTTGTCCTAAAAAAAATATTGCCTCCATCTGTTTTTTGTATTAGAAAAAATATTGCCTCTATCTGTGTTTTTATGTCCCAGAAAAAATATTGCCTCTATCTGTTTTTTGTCCTAGAAAAAATATTGCCACTATCTGTGTTTTTTGTCCTAGAAAAAATATTGCCTCCATGTGTTGTTTGTATTAGAAAAAACATTGCCTTTATCTGTGTTTTTTGTCTCAGAAAAAATATTGCCTCTATCTCTGTTTTTTGTCCTAGAAAAAATATTGCCTCTATCTGTTTTGTCCTAGAAAAAATATTGCCTATATCTGTTTTTTGTCTTAGAAAAAATATTGCCTATATCTGTTTTTTGTCCTAGAAAAATATTGCCTCTATCTGTTTTTTTGTCCTAGAAAAAATATTGCCTCTATCTGTGTTTTTTGTCTTAGAAAAAATATTGCCTCTATCTGTTTTTTGTACTAGAAAAAATATTGCTTCTATCTGTGTTTTTTGTCTTTGAAAAAATATTGCCTCTGTCTGTGTTTTTTGTCCTAGAAAAAATATTGCCTCTATCTGTGTTTTTTGTCCTAGAAAAATATTGCCTCTATATGTGTTTTTTGTCTAAAAAAATATTGCCTCTATCTGTTTTTTTTGTCCTAGAAAAAATATTGCCTCTATCTGTGTTTTTTTTCTTGAAAAAATATTGCCTCTATCTGTGTTTTTTGTCCTTGAAAAAATATTGCCTCTATCTGTTTTTTTTTTTCCTAGAAAAAATATTGCCACTATCTGTGTTTTTTGTCCTAGAAAAGATATTGCCTCTATCTGTGTTTTTGTCCTAGAAAAAATATTGCCTCTATCTGTGTTTTTTTGTCCTCGAAAAATTTTGCCTCTATCTATGTTTTTTGTGTTAGAAAAAATATTGCCTATATCTGTGTTTTTTGTCCTAGAAAAAATATTGCCTCTATCTGTGTTTTTTGTATTAGAAAAAATATTGCCTCTATCTCTGTTTTTTGTCCTAGAAAAAATATTGCTTCTATCTGTGTTTTTTGTCTTAGAAAAAATATTGCCTGTATCCGTGTTTTTTGTCCTAGAAAAAATATTGCTTCTATCTGTTTTTTTGTCCTAGAAAAATATTGCCTCTATCTGTGTTTTTGTCTAAGAAAAAATATTGCCTCTATCTGTTTTTTTTTGTCCCTGAAAAAATATTGCCTATATCTGTTTTTTGTCTTAAAAAAAATATTGCCTATATCTGTTTTTTGTCCTAGAAAAATATTGCCTCTATCTGTGTTTTTTGTCCTAGAAAAAATATTGCCTCTATCTGTGTTTTTTGTCCCAGAAAAAATATTGCCTCTATCTGTGTTTTTTGTCCTAGAAAAAATATTGCCTCTATCTGGTTTTTTGTCTTTGTTCTGTGTAAAATCGCAAGTGCCACTTTTAAAAAATGTTCTAACACAACAATATAATTACTTCAACGATGATTTACCTCTTTCATACGTTAAATTATATGCATTCTACAGAAATCTAAATTCATTTTTATATTAATGGAAAAATTGAAAGAAATATAAGCTTTCAACTTTTGACGCATGCATGCTTAGCCTGGGGCAACCTAAGCCGAACCAAAAAAAAAAAAAAAAATAGTTTTTCTTATATATAATTCATGATGTATTCATATATTTTACATAATATATTAACAGATGAGTGACATAAAAAAAAAAAAAAATTCTGTATTTTCTGGCAAATACTTTTCAAATATTTTTAGGGGGGGAAATTCCACTTCAATTATTACCACTATTTAAGTCAATAGGACACAAAGACTAATAATGATACAGCAGTGAAATCTTTTTTACAAGAACACTATACTCTTGCCTACATATTGGTAAGGTTTCATGTAAATATAGTGAATATTCTTAAAATTAAGGTGCTTCAAATATGGACTTTTACACGAATCAAATCATGCAAAGGCACCATTTGAAGCACTATTATTCCAAAAGTAAGCTTCATTGAGAAACGGTATATACTTTTTATAGATGATAGAGAAACTCTCTCTGCTGATAATGTGCGCGAATGATGTCAGTCTAAAAGAAAAGAATTTTGTATGTGCCACTGTAATATTTTTTGTCATATTTAATCACTCATATCTTTTTTGTTTATTACTATTAAGAGTTTATGTTGGGTGGCTGGGCTTAGAATGGCCGTTAGTATATACTCGAAAAAGAAATATGAAATCAAATGATTTTGAAAAAACTAAATAAAAATGTCACGTTTAAGCTTGTGTAAACCCAACCGAAAAATGCATTAAACAATATTCTACCTATTCCAGACGTGTAACCGAATGCATTCTACAGAATTCAACATTCAATTTTGTATTCAAGGAAATGGAATGAGATATAAGCCTTGACTTATTGCCGCAGGCACAATTTGAAGACAAAAAATACTACTCTTTGAAAGGCTCTATCTCAAAAACCCAAAATGGTAGAAAGAGTCACAAGGTGTCATTTTGGCCGGAATAGGTCATTCTTTTTGTGATTAGAGCCATTCATATTTTTGTCGGTACATTTCCTTCTTATAGGTGAAAATAGGGCAAATTTGCATGATTTTTCAACATTTTTGGATATAACTTCGAAACTTATTGACCGATGTTTATCATATTCATAACAACGACGCAATACGAGTTCTTTCACACCGTACCCGAAAATCAGCCTAATCCAAAAACATTAAGTCACTCAAACACACTTGTGAAAGTTTGGGGATTACATGTCAATATTCAAAGTCTTAGAGGGGTAAGACTATAAAAAGTCTAGAAGATCTTTTTCTGGACAGGATGTCGCTGGACTTCAATTACACATCATTTTTAATAGCATTTCCACACCTAGGAAAAAGTTTATAATATTTATTTAAATGCCCCAATTCAGCTTCTAAGTGGTAAAAATATTCATTTTCAGAAATCATTCATAGGTACAAAGTACCCTTTTTTTGATATTCTCTATCTCGATAACCAATCGTTGTTGAGCGACCCCATTAGTGATACTTAGACCTTTAAACTATTCGCTCGGCACCTGTAAAATGAAATTTTTTGACTTTTTATAACTCGAAGATTTTTCAACGGATTTTAATAATTTTTTCTACTATGACGTACTAGTATAATATCTCTAACCTATGAAAATATCAGACTGATCTGACTTACAGCAAGGATGCAGGAGTGATTCAAAAAAAAAAAAAATCGATTTTTGACATCTAGCACCCTTAATATTTGTCGGCAAAATTTGAGATCTTATGATAATATAGAAATGGTACTCACACGCCATCTGTGTGAATTTTATTACAACTGGATAAAAACTGTACAAATCACTAATTTCTTCCTAAAGTTTTTATTTTTTTCTCCTTATCTTCCACAAAAAGGTTCGTTACTACGGTCTAGACAATATAGCATCATTTCTATAGTCAATTTACGTTTTTATTTTTTTTTATAATTTTTTGGCTATTTAAAAAAAAAAACATTAAAAAATTTCTAAAAAAAAAAATTAAACCCAAAAAACTAAAAAAAAAATTCTATATTGTCGAGCACGAACTAACGAAACTCTATGTGGGTGATAATGAAAAATAATTAAAAATTGTAGAAAATATTAGCGATTTTGTGCAATTTTTATCCAATTTTAATTTTATTTTTACAGATTGGGTATTACGACAGTACCCATCATGTACTAAAAAATCAAACAGATCCGAAAAATATGAAGGGTGCTGGATCAAGTTTTTTGAAAAGACTATAGATACAAAAAAAATCATACGCATTAAAATTATAAACTTTAAAAAAATAAAAAATAATATGCCTTTAGTTTAAAATTCAGACAATTAGTTTTCTAGATACAGGCCAAAAAGTATTTTAATCTAGCATTATATTTTAAATATTGCCTCTATCTGTTTTTTGTCCTAGAAAAAATATTGCCACTATCTGTGTTTTTTGTCCTAGAAAAAATATTGCCTCCATGTGTTGTTTGTATTAGAAAAAACATTGCCTTTATGTGTTTTTTGTCTCAGAAAAAATATTGCCTCTATCTGTGTTTTTTGTCCTAGAAAAAATATTGCCTCTATCTCTGTTTTTTGTCCCAGAAAAAATATTGCCTCTATCTGTGTTTTTTGTCTTAGAAAAAATATTGCCTCTATCTGTGTTTTTGTCTTAGAAAAAATATTGCCTCTATCTGTTTTTTGTCCTAGAAAAAATATTGCTTCTATCTGTTTTTTGTCCTAGAAAAAATATTGCCTCTATCTCTGTTTTTTGTACTAGAGAAAATATTGCTTCTATCTGTGTTTTTTTGTCCTAGAAAAATATTGCCTCTATCTGTGTTTTTTGTCCTAGAAAAAATATTGCCTCTATCTGTTTTTTGTCCCAGAAAAAATATTGCCTCTATCTGTGTTTTTTGTCCTTGAAAAAATATTGCCTCTATCTGTGTTTTTTGTATTAGAAAAAATATTGCCTCTATCTGTGTTTTTTGTCCCAGAAAAAATATTGCCTCTATCTGTTTTTTGTCCTAGAAAAAATATTGCCACTATCTGTGTTTTTGTCCTAGAAAAAATATTGCCTCCATGTGTTGTTTGTATTAGAAAAAACATTGCCTTTATGTGTTTTTTGTCTCAGAAAAAATATTGCCTCTATCTGTGTTTTTTGTCCTAGAAAAAATATTGCCTCTATCTCTGTTTTTTGTCCCAGAAAAAATATTGCCTCTATCTGTGTTTTTTGTCTTAGAAAAAATATTGCCTCTATCTGTGTTTTTTGTCTTAGAAAAAATATTGCCTCTATCTGTGATTTTTGTCCTAGAAACAATATAGCCTCTATCTGTGTTTTTTGTCCTAGAAAAAATATTGCCTCTATCTGTGTTTTTTGTCCTAGAAAAAATATTGCCTCTGTGTTTTTTGTCTTAGAAAAAAATATTGCCTATATATGTTTTTTGTCCCAGAAATTTTTTTGTCTCTATCTGTGTTTTTTGTCCTAGAAAAAATATTGCCTCTATCTGTTTTTGTCTTAGAAAAAATATTGCCTCTATCTGTGTTTTTTGTCCTAGAAAAAATTCTTTTATCCGNCAATTTGCACAACAAAATGCCATTTCCATCCATCTCATATTTCTCTCTCTTTTTCTCTTTCTATATTGTTCATTTGATATACCTTAAGCCGAAAAATCAAATTAAACGAATTAGAACATTAAAAAAAAAAAAATATATGGCCATTTTTAAGCTTTTATAACACAACAATAAACTTAATTAAATAATAATATACCTATGTCATACCTTCAATTATATGCATTCTACAAAAATAAATATATAATTTTGTATTTACCCAAAAATTGAACGAAATATAAGCCTTGAATTATTGCCGCAGGCAATATTTGAGTAGAGTATTTTAGGGGGTGAAATATCACTGCAATTATTACCACTATTTAAGTCACTAGGACACAAAGACTAATAATGATACAGTAGTGAATTCTTTTTTACTATGACACTATACTATTGTCTACATATTGGTAGGGTTTCATGTAAATATAGTAAATATTCTTAAAATTAAAGTGCTTTAAATATGGACTTTTACACGAAACAAATCATGCAGAGGCACCTTTTGAAGCACTCTTATTCCAAAACTAAGCTTAATTGAGAAACGGTATATACTTTTTTTAGATGATAGAGAAACTATCTCTGCTGAAAATGTGCGCGAATGATGTCAGTTTAAAAAAAAAAAATTGTAGGTGCCACAATATTTTTCGTCATATTTAATCACTCATATTTTTTTTTTATTATCACCAGTTTTTGCGTAGAATGCAAAAACGGGGTATGGG
>JACEEZ010021847.1:1077475-1104975 GCA_016584305.1 Chionoecetes opilio | reverse complement strand
ATGCCCTCCTATATATAGCGACATTTTGGGTTCGCGTTACGTCAAACATATCCAACAGAGTTTGTGTTGGTCGTCAATATGGCTCGCACCAAGCAGACGCACGGAATCTACTGTGGCAAGGCGCCCCCGCAAGCAGCTGCCACGAAGGCGGCTCGCAAGTCTGCCCCTGCCACCGGGGGTGTCAAGAAACCTCACCGTTACAGGCCAGGCACTGTGGCACTGAGGCCGTGAAATCCGCCGTCTACCATAAGAAGCACAGAATTGCTCTCAGGAAGCTGCCCTTCCAGCGCCTGGTGCGTGGAAATGCCCCAGGATTTCAAGACCGACCTCCGCTTCAGTCTTCTGCCGGTCATGGCTCTGCCGGAATCTTCTGAGGCATACTCGTGGTCCTTTGAAGACACCACCTGTTGTGCATCCCCGCTAAGCGTGTGACCATCATCGCAAAGGATATCCAGCGTCGCTCGTCGCATCCGTGGAGAGCGTGCTTAAGCGTCCATCATCCGTCCTTTTGTCAACAAAGAAACCAACAAACCTATCTAGGCCCTTCTCAGGGCCAAAATTTCTACACGAGAGATTATTGATTCAACATGGAGACATAATGTAACTAACTAATAAGCGTCTCCAGAGTGAACGTTTATTATCATTATTGGATTGTTATGTTTTATTCATTTTTTCCAATGAGATAAAAGTGTGCGAACTAAGCCCAAATGTATTTATATATATATTTATTATATAAAGGCTTGTAGTATATAGTCTTTCAGTGAGGTGAGTACATTACTACATAAGACTAGTTTAATTCAAACACGCCGACTAACGAAGCGAATATGCAGTTGTCTAAATTAACGCATGGCAGAACGACTCTTCACTAGTATTCTAGATATATTGTCCAGTTAACTTGACATATATAGAAGGAAAATGGTTGGTTGGACCAGAAATATAGCTATAAATATTATATTATATGTAACACCCTGGTGAATAAAAGCATCGGCATAGAATGACGAGCCCATAAAGATGATATACATAAGTTACTTCCTCCATCACGTCTATATCTTCTCTTTCGCTAGAAATTGTGGCTCCATTGGAGCCGTTTTATGCAGATCTTCTCCACCTTCAAATCATAAGTTGCAACCTTAATGGTTGCTTACTTGGAGGAGGTTTAATTTGGTGACAGCCTTTGGTACCATTCAGATACAGCCGTGCTTTGCCAGCTCACCGGGCCAGTAGGAGTCTACGCAGTTTTGTATCTTCCGGCTGGTGATAGTGGATCGCTTGTTTTAATGAGCCACGAGAAGCCTCGGCGGCGATGCGCTAAAAGATGTCGTTGACCGAAAGAGTTCATGATGGACTGGCCTTGGAAGATACGCCGGTGTCGGGGTGGACCTGCTTCAACACCTTGTAGATGTAGATCGAGTAGCTCTCCTTCCTCTGCGCTTCTTCTTCTTGTCACCCTTTGGCGATGGCCTCTGGGCCTTGCCAGCCTTCTTGGCAGCTTTTTCCTGAAGCTTTGGGAGGCCTATTGATGCTGTCCTGTGCTTTGTTCTCACTCAGCCAAAATTTGGTTTGGGGCTGCATATCCAATTTTTATATATATACTCTTTCGGCTTACTCAGGATCAGGGCTGCTATTGAGAACCCCTCACAAGTTGATTGGCGCGCTGGTGCCTCTCTCCCGGTTTCCTCTGACCCTGGAGCCCCCTATATATAACGTAGGTTGCCGTCATTGCCGATACACCGGGGCGGATCGCTCCAACACTATATTTGTCCGACCCCCCGTAGTCACATCACACATGTCTGGACGTAGGCAAGGGGGCACGGTGAGGGCAAGTCAAAGTCTCGTTCCAGTCGGGCTGGACTTCAGTTCCCGGTGGGAGAATCCATCGTCTCCTGAGGAAGGGCAACTACGCCGAGCCGCGTGGGCGCTGGAGCCCCCCCTGTACTTGGGCGGCTTCCATGGGTACTTGCTGCTGAGGTCCTTGGAGCTTGGCCGGCAACGCTGCACGTGACAACAAGAGACTCGCACATCCCTCGTCACCTGCAGTTGCAATCCGCAACGACGAGGAGCTCAACAAGGCTAGCGCTCCGCGTGACCATTGCCAGGCGGTGTGCCTGCCCAACATCCAGGCAGTGCTCCTTCCCAGAAAGACCGAGAAGAAGTACAAGGCACACCAGTTTCCTTTCATAAGACAGATAGTATAGGCGGCGCACTATTAGTAGCCACAAGTATAAGTCTTGAGAGTTGCACGGACAAACTTAGTATAATAATGATAATAGCAGTAATACGATTTTTTTTTGTTTTTTTCATGATTATGTGATACTATCATAATAGTAATAGTGGTAGATTCCGTATAGGCTGAGGCCATCTTGCACAAAGATTTGAGAACATCTTTCGCATTCCAAATGAGTCACTGTCATTGTAACGCAATGAAATGAATGATACTTTTTTTGTTTTGTCTAATTACTCCTGCGCACCCATCATCGCAGGCGGTAGTAGTTGTCCAAATTTTGGCCAAATTCATACTCATATTCGAGGACCCTTTTTATATCTTGCTCTTACTCACGCTTAATATTTTTCCCCTTTAAAAAAAAAAATAATACAGTCCAGTAACAACACGGTGTAATGAATAAATATTCTGAATAATATTTTCTTAAATAGTCCATTGCAAATATTTAAGAAGAAAACCAAGAAAAAAGAAAAACTTAAGACCTTGGCCAACCAACAATCACCTTCAAGCAAATGGATGTGGACCTTTAAATAAAGGTCCGGGTTTTATGTTGTATATGTAGTTTACGCTGAAGAGACGACGTAGTGGAGATATAACCACCGAAGCCATACAAGAGTGCTTCCTTTGCGCTTCGGCATACACCACGTCCATGCCGTGCCGTCTTCGCTTGGCGTGCTCGGTGTAGGTTACGGCATCCTGATAACGTTCTCGAGGAACACTTGAGCAAACCGCGTGTCTCCTCATAGATGAGCCCAGAGTGCTCTTTACACCCCCTCGCGGTGCTAGGCGACGGAGTGGCGGGCTTGGTGATACCCTGAATGTTGTCTCGCAGCACCTTAGATGACGCTTAGCTCCGCCCTTTCCGAGTACCCTTGCCTCCCTTGCCGCGTCCAGTCCATGGGGTCTGATGCAGAGCGGAGATGAGAAAACGTGCGACGGTTTGGAGTTTCTGGGGAAATGTGATGTAAGTCGAAGCAGAATCAGAATAAAGAGAAAGCAGGAGGAGATGGGGAAGTGGGGACAGGGAGAAGAATAGGTGGGTGAGAGAAGCGAGCTAGATAGAAAAAGACATGGGTCTTACCAAGCGCTATTCGTGTTTTTTTTATTGTGGGGGACTCCGCGTCTGTATCTCTCATCCCGAACTCAGTCCATCGGAAAAAACCACGCTGGGCGCCACAGGAGGGAAGGGGGGGGGAAAAAGAAGGTGCCCTTGACACACCCAGGGCAGCACCAGGCGCCGCCGCCCGACCCCACACGAGGGACCAACCGACCGTCCGTCTCTTAAAACACGCACAATTTCTTTATTGAAATACACATACATACATTGATTACAAAAAATCATTCTGTTTTACATAGTTTTAGCTGTTGCAAGGTTTATATTGTGGCATACATAATATGATGTTTGATTACATTAAGTATAATGATACATAGTTTTTTAAATTACTTAATAATAATAATAATAATAATAATAATGTTGGCATTGGCTTTTGGGTGTCCCGGGAGGAAGGTATGAGTCGTGGAGTGTTGGCGTCTTTTGGTGTCTGGCTAGTGATTGGTGGGTATTGAGTGAGATGGGTCGTTCCCGCTGTGCCACGGAACAATGTTGGCGTGTAGGTGTCTGGCTATGTTGGTTGGCGCGTGTAATATAGTTGGGGGGGGGCTGGTTGGGGTCAAGTAGGTTTATGTTTGGTGTGTGATAATTTTGCTGGGGGTAAGGAATCTATAATGGTGTATTATTTTCATCGTGGTATATTTGAAGGTGTCAAGTTTGTTTCGAGATTCTATTGTGTGAATTATGTTCAAAGGGGTATGTTGGCTGTCTCGTGTAGCTCGCGACATGTTATGAAGGTCTTGTCCATTTGACATTTAAGCAAAGCGTAGGCCCTTTGTTTTGAATGGTTTGTAGTTTCAAGTGGTTAGAATTTAGCTGTTGAAGGAGAGGGCCTCAAGGGACAGTAAGTTAAAAGTGGTTGTACTACTGCTTTAAATAGGTGAAGTTTGGTTTCTTTCGTTGGCTTCGCGGAATCATATAGGCTACTGAGTACTGTTCTAGCGTGGCCTGCTCTGGGTAATGTTTTATTTAAAAGCGGAGGGACTTATCTATGTTGAGCCGAGAACCTTTTTGTTTTTCTATGGGGATTGGAGTGGCGTTGGTAGGAAAGGGTAGAGAAATTAGTTGTGGTCTCTCTGACTGATGTGGAGTATGTTACTGTTGTTTTCTGAGGGTGAGAGAGATGCCGCCATTTGAGCTCCCAAAGGTTCTTGTGGTGGAGAGTTCATTTTGTAGGCGCCGTGACAGATAATCTATGTCCGTGCGCGTGTGGTTTGGTGTGACGTCGTCCGGCGTATGAATGGTAAGTGAATTCTCGGTGGTCTGGGGGTCCGGTAAGTCTCGTGTGTATGTTGTAGAGTGTTTGGGGAGAGAACGGAACCTTGAGGAACGCCCCTGCGAGAGGGAAAAGGAGGAGGAGTAGGTGTGTTGGTGTTTTGAATCTAATTTGACGGTCATGAGCAAGTTACAGAGAAGGCGTTGTGGTTAAAGGGGGAAGATTGATTGTTTGCAATTTTGTACTTAGCCCCGTGTGCCAGACAGTGTCAACAACAGTGCGCTTGTTTTGCGTCCTTGGTCACGATGGCTGTTTCCTGAAGTGGTTGAGAACTGGATTTAAGGTAAGGCAAGATGGTGTTGAGGGCGTCTTTCCGTGATGAATCCACTTCTGAACCGATTGTTTTGGGGAGAGGAGTTCTAATGTTTCTAGTGCGTCCTTAGCCTATGATTTATGATTCTCTCGAAGGGTTTTTCCCCAAATCTCCCAGGAGGCTAATGGGGCGGTAAACTGTCTGGGAGTGTAAGTTTTTGTGGTTTTTGTATGAGGATGGTATGGCATTTTTCATCATGGTTTGGGGAAATACCCTTGCAAGCGCTGCGTGTAAAATTTTGGTTGAGGGAGAATGATAACACAATTGGGAGTTGTCTTGTCATTGGCCATGTGATCCCTGTTGGGCCAGGGGCGCCGGCGTGGGGTGTGTTTTTTAGGAGGCTGGCGACTTCCTCTTCCTCGATGGGGGATGTGAGGAGGTGTTTAGTTAAGGTGGATGTGTCCGATGTTGTTTGAGCGGGAGGGTGTCCTGCTTGGGTGTGGTTGCATGTGTGTTATGATGGTGGTGTATGGTGTTTACGGGTATATGTGGAGGGAGTGGGTGGGTTGAAAACCTTGCTGCCCAATGTATTTTAAAATGTCGACCGACTTGAATAGGTAGTGACTCGTGTGTTGTGGATTAGTAGTGTTCAAAATGGTCCTTGTTTGGATCCTCGGGAGTTATAATTTTTACGCCACAAGTGGGTGGGGTTAGTGTTTCTGAGTGAAGCCGTGTTTTTTATCAAGTTTTGCCTAATATGTGTTGTGATCGGATAGTTAAGCTATCAAGAATGTGATTACGGAGTATGTTTTATGTCTCTGATACTGGGATGTGGTTATGTTAAATCTTGTGAAAGGCGTGTTTTGTAGCATAGTAGCGTTGTGTCCTGATTGAGGTGTTAAACTCGTGGTATATCCTTGTGGCGTTTTCTTAGGTATGTGTTGGTCGCCTGCCGTTGATTTCCTCGGTGTAATTTTATCCGATGGGCCGTGTCGATGGTGGTGTGTGGCTGGCCTTCGAGTAGTGTTGGGCGGTGTATGGATGTCAGTGTGTTTTTGTATTCGCTCCAGTCTGTGTTTTTGTAGTCTAGGACTGGAGGTGAAGGTATGGCTATTGGGTTAGTGGAGTCAGTCGGTT
The DNA here is from genome assembly GCA_016584305.1 of Chionoecetes opilio. Lineage (NCBI taxonomy): Eukaryota > Metazoa > Arthropoda > Malacostraca > Decapoda > Majidae > Chionoecetes > Chionoecetes opilio. Next base: position 1,098,977 of record JACEEZ010021847.1, on the reverse strand, counting down.
ACAGGGACTTTGTTGCTGGTAGCGGTCGCGGCTCGGGATGTCCGTCGTGTGACTTACCTCTGTATTTGCTCATGTTGATGTTATATTACTGGCCAGGATAGTGCCATGGCTAAATCTTACCCTTAACAGCCACTGCACTTGCTTAATAATACAAACCCACTTCATAAAAACATGGAAATCGCTAGTTAGTAACGGGGGGGGAAAATGGGAAGACCGGACGTTGGGATGGCGGCCATACGTAACGCGAGTTGTGGGGTGAGGTAAGGGAGAAGTAGTTCGGGCCAATCACCACCCAGCACCAGGTTCCAGTCACTCCCTCCCTCCTTGTCCCTTCGGAGCATGCGTGGTTTGCCTGCCTGCCTGGGGGGGGGGGTTAATCAAGGGGAGATGGGGGGGGGGGGGAGTAGTATGGGGTTATATCGGAGGTTGCCCCTTCCCCCCCCCCCCCCCTCAGCAAAAAATAGACGAAGAGATGGCTATAATCAAAAAATAAAAATTCAGGAACAAATTTACCGGTCACTCTTAATTGAACCCTTAATACTAGAAACTAGTTACAATATCTTTTCTTCCTTTTTTTTTTTTTTCTCGGTCTCCACAATATAGAATCTAGTTAACTAAAAAAAAAAAAAAAAACCTAGTTAACTATTCTTGTAACTATTGCCCAATCTAGTTAACTATTGCCCAAATATTATAATTTATTAAGAATTATTTGTAGACATTTATATTATCTATAATTGTAATACGTATAATTTTTTTGGTATCTATAAAGGAAATGCCATTTTTTGCCTAAAATGTATATTATTACTCCTAAAGAATAATAGTTTTTTTTTTAATATATCTTGTAAACTATTGCCCAAATAATATAATTTATGTAACTTTTTTTATAGAGATTGAGATTATCTATAATTGTAATTCGTATCATTTTTTTGGGTATCTATAAAGGAAAAACCAGGTTTTGCGTATAACGTTTATTATTAACCTTAAAGAATATTAGTTTGTTGTTTCTATCTTGGAAACTATTGGCCAAATATTATAAATTATTTAACGTAAATTTGAGACATTTATCTGATCTATAATTGTTATTTTAAATAATATTTTTGGTATCTATAAAGGAAAGGTCACTTCTTGCGTATAACGTAAAATAATACCGTAAAGGAATAATAGTGTTTTAGGCTTATCTGGTAAACTATGGGCTAAATATTATAAGTTATTGAACATTATATTTAGACATTTATATGATCTATAATTGTACTTTTGATGATTTTTTTTTTGGTATCTATAAAGGAAATGCATATGCATCACCTGTGTTTGCGTAGAATGCAAATACTGGGGATGGGGATGGGGAGATTTTTTATAAATATCCTAAAACTAACCATTATTATATTTATTTTTATTTTCCCCCCCCCAAAAAAAAAAATTATACAGATTTTTTTTTTTTTTAATAATAATATTTTTTTTTTTTTTTTAATAAAAATACCTAAATTTCTTATATTTTTTTGGTCTCTATAAAGGAAATGCAAGTTTTTGCGTATAACTTATAATATCTACCTATACGAATAACAAAAAAATTTGTTCTATCTAGTTCACTATTGCCCAAATATTTTAATTTATTGAAATTTATTGGTAGACATTTATATTATCTATAATTGTAATGCGTATAATTTTTTTGGTATCTATAAAGGAAATGCCATTTTTTGCCTAAAATGTATATTATTCCCCTTAAAGAATAATAGTTTTTTAAATCTATCTTGTAAACTATTGCCCAAATATTATAAGTTATTTAACGATTTTTATAGACATTGAGATTATCTATAATTGAAATTCGTATCATTTTTTGGGTATCTATAGAGGAAAAACCAGGTTTTGCGTATAACGTTTATTATTAACCTTCAAGAATATTAGTTTTTTGTTTCTATCTTGTAAACTATTGGCTAAATCTTATAAATTATTTAACGTTAATTTGAGACATTTATATGATCTATAATTGTTATACCAATAATATATTTGGTATCTATAAAGGAAAGGTCACTTCTTGCGTATAACGTAAAATAATACCGTAAAGGAATAATAGTGTTTTAGGCTTATCTGGTAAACTATTGGCTAAATATTATAAGTTAATGAACATTATATTTAGACATTTATATGATCTATAATTGTACTATGCATGATTTTTTTGGTATCTATAAAGGAAATGCGTATGCATCACCAGTTTTTGCGTAGAATGCAAAATCTGGGGATGGGGATGGGGAGATTTTTTCTAAATATCTCCAAAATAACCATTATTATAGGTATTTTTATTTTCAATTTTTTTTTTTTTTTTTTTATACAGATTTTTTTTTTTTTTTTTTTTTTTTATAATATTATATTTTTTTTTTAATACCTAAGTTTCTTATATTTTTTTGGTCTCTATAAAGGAAATGCAAGTTTTTGCGTATAATTTATAATATCTACCTATACTAATATTAATATTTTTTGTTCCATCTAATTCACTATTGCCCAAATATTTTAATTTATTGCAATTTATTTGTAGACATTTATATTATCTATAATTGAAATACGTATAATTTTTTTGGTATCTATAGAGTTAATGCCATTTTTTGCTTAAAATGTATATTATTACCCATAAAGAATAATAGTTTTTTTAATCTATCTTGTAAACTATTGCCCAAATATTATAAGTTATTTAACGTTTATTATAGAAATTGAGATTATCTATAATTGTAATTCGTATCATTTTTTGGGTATCTATAAAGGAAAAACCAGGTTTTGCGTATAACGTATATTATTAAACTTAAAGAATATTAGTTTTTTATTTCCATCTTGTAATCTATTGCCCAAATATTATAAGTTATTTACAGTTTTCTATAGACATTTATATTATCTATAATTCTTAATTCGTTCATATTTTTGGTTTCTATAAAGGAAAGGCCACTTCTTGCGTATAACGTAAAATATTACCGTATAGGAATAATAGTGTTTTAGGCTTATCTGGTAAACTATTGGCTAAATAGTATAAGTTATTGAACATTATATTTAGACATTTATATGATCTATAATTGTACTCTGTATGATTTTTTGGGTATCTAAAAAGGAAATGCCAGTTTTTTCCACAATTGTATATTATTACCCCNTGGTTACTATGCCGTTTGGTCCGTTTGCCTGTGAGGACACGGGAAGGAAGGTATGTTAGTAGTATGGGTTAAGATGCGCTGGGTGGGGCGCGGGAAGGTCCTGCGGTTGGGCTCCGGGTGTTGCCCTCCTGGAGCTCTCGGCTCCTCCCGCTGGAGCTCTCGTCCTGCTGCGCTCTAGGACAAGATGATCTGCTTCTCTGCGTATCGGTGGGGGTGTGTGTCTCGGGTGGGTGGGTTGGATGGTGTCGAATTTTGTCCGTGATTTTTTGGTATGAGTGTGTATGTTTAGTTATGAAGGCGTCTGACATTTTGAAGGAGGGGTAAACCATTTTCATTTAGTAATTCTGTGGACTTGTTCGTGGAAGAGGTGAAGGTTTCCTTTTGCCATGTGGGCGGCGGTTTGTACACAGGGCCGTGATTTTATATGTCGCATGTGTGGAGTCTGCTATGTGCACTGGTGGTTGATCTTCGAGTGGTTGTGGTGTTAGTGGAGAGGAGGGAGTGAGAGGGCAGGAGGGGAAGGGGTAGGGTTTACGGGTGTTGTGGTGTTAGTAGGGTTAAAGGCTTGTGGTGGAGAGTTCATTTGTAGGCGCCGTGACAGATAATCTAGTGTCCGTGCGCGTGTGAGTGTGTGACGTCGTCGGCGTATTGAATGGTAAGTGATTCTCGGTGTCTGGGGTCCGGTAAGTCTCGTGTGTACATGTTGTAGAGTGTTGGGGAGGAGAACGGAACTTGAGGAACGCCTGCGAGAGGGGAAAAGGAGGAGGAGAGGTAGTGTGTTGGGTTTGAATCTAATTTGACGGTCCATGAGAAAGTTACAGAGAAGGCGTTGTGTTAAAGGGGGAAGATTGAAATTGTTGCAAATTTTGTACATTAGCCCCGTGTGCCAGACAGTGTCAAAAGCTTGTTTGACGTCCTTGGTCACGAGGGCTGTCTGAAGTGGTGAGAACTGGATTTAAGGTAGGCAAGAATGGTGTTGAGGGCGTCTTCCGTGGAGAATCACTTCTGAACCCGAATTGTTTTGGGGAGAGGAGTTCTAGTGTTTCTAGGTGCGTCCTTAGCCTATGATTTATGATTCTCTCGAAGGTTTTCCCCAAGATCTCCAGGAGGCTAATGGGGCGGTAACTGTCTGGGAGGTGTAAGTTTTTTTGTGGTTTTGGTATGAGGATGGTAGTGGCATTTTCATTGGTTGGGGAAATACCCAGTGGCAAGCGCTGCGTTGTAAATTTTGGTTAGGGAAGAGATGATACACATTGGGAGTTGTCTTGTCATTGGCCATGTGATCCCTGTTGGGCCAGGGGCCCGGCGTGGGGTGTGTTTTAGGAGGCTGGCGACTTCCTCTTCCTCGATGGGGGAGGTGAGGAGGTGTTGGTAGTTAAGGGTGGATGTGTCGATGTTGTTGAGCGGGAGGGTGTCTGCTTGGGTGTGTTGCATGTGTGTTATGATGGTGGTGATATGTGTTGTACTGGGTATATGTGGAGGGAGTGGGTGGGTTGAAAAAAACCTGCTGCCAATGTATTTTAAAAATGTCGACCACTTGAAGAGGGTCAGTGACTCGTGTGTTGTGGATTAGTAAGTGTTCAAAATGGTCCTTGTTTGATCCTCGGAGGTTATGAATTTTACGCCAAAAGTGGGTGGGGTTAGTGTTTCTGAGTGAAGCCGTGTTTTTTATCAAGTTTGCCAATATGTGTTGTGATCGATAGTTAAGCTATCAAGAATGTGATTACGGAGTATGTTTATGTCTCTGTATACTGGGATGTGGTTATGTAAATTTTGTGAAAGGCGTGTTTTGAGCATATAAGTAGGCGTTGTGTCCTGATTGAGGGTTTTTAAACTCGTGGTATATCTTGTGGCGTTTCTTAGGTATGTGTTGGTCGCCTGCCGTTAGGATTTCTCGGTGTATTTTATCGATGGCCGTGTCGATGGTGGTGTGTGGCTGGCCTTCGAGTAGTGTTGGGCGGTGTATGGATGTCAGTGTGTTTTTGTATTCGCTCCAGTCTGTGTTTTTGTAGTCTAGGACTGGAGGTGAAGGTATGGCTATTGGGTTAGTGGATATACGGAGGATAACAGGTATGTGGTCGGAGCCGCATAGCGGTCCTTGGGAGAGGTGGTGGTGGTAGTGTAGGGACTGTCTGTTGCTAAATACTAAATCTGGTCGGCCTGAGCCATTATGGGTGAAACAGGTTTTGAAGTCGGGGCCAAGAAATCTTAGGCGTTTTAATGTGAATATTTGGTGAAGTTGGCGGCCATGTGGGTCAATGGTATTGTGTTGGAAGGCTGTGTGTTTGGCATTGAGGTCAGCGAGGAGGTAAACAGGAATATGTGTGTGATTAAAAAGTTGGTTGAGGCAGGCGAGTGGGAGTCCGGTGTTAGGGCGGGCGTATGTTGTGGCCACTATCATAGGCCCGTGTACTGTGTATATTTTTGTGGCGAGGAAATGTGGGTAGGGCCGGCTTGGGAGAAATTCATGTCTGAGGGTGGATTTTACGAGGATAGCAACGCCGTTGTGGGGGTCATAGGTGTATTTTGTGGTGTAGCCGTATAATTTGATGGGGTTAGGAGAGGTGCCAGTGTGGTTGAGGAGAACTATGTCAGGATCAAGGGAGAGGATGAATTGGGAGATCATATGTCTATTGTTATGGTAGCTGCGACAGTTTAGTTGTGTGATTATTATCATGGTGAGTAGCTGGGTAAGTTGTAAGTCCTACTGACGCTGCGAGCCACGGGTGGTTCTGCGGCTTAGGGACCTTGATCGCAGATCAGGGTGTCTTCCCTCATAAGCCGAGGTGACATAACGGGGGAGTGCGGTGGAGGTGTTGTTCTGGGGCTGTGTGGGTTGGTTGTTCACTGGGGACATGGGAGACAAGGGCGACATGAGAGGTAATGGCCCGAGGGTCGAGTGTTGACTGTATGCCGGAGACACGGGAGCCGTAGGAGCCGCGTGGGCCGCAGGGTGGTTGGGAGAGGGTGTGGCGGCAGGGGAGGGGACTACATCTGCGTCCGCCACCGTGGTTGGCTCACAAGTCAACGCCTTGTGGCTAGGGAGGGGTTTGGCGGTAGGGAGGGACACTATTTCTGAGTTAGCAGCGTTTGGCGCGCAAGACAGTGTTTCGTTGTCTGTTTCCCCGTCTGTGCTTGATGGAGATGAGGGTACAGGGGAGAGGGAGGGAGAGAATGCCTCTGAGGAGGTCTTAGATGGGGAGGGGGAACAAGAGGGTGAGGGGGTGGATGGTGCACCAAAGTTGCGTGCGTAGGTTCCCTCTTCCGACGCAATGAGTGTTGATGGGAAGTTGATAGTAGGGATATTTGAGGCGGTGAGGAGTTTGTTAAGGATTGTTGTAAAATATTGCAGGTCCCCCTTGGCCATGTGTGCTGCTGTTTGCACACACACGGCTAGTTTGAGTTGTTCCTTGGTGGTATCGTGAAGGTGGATGGGTTGTAGTTCGGGCGTAGATGTTGTTGTTGTTGTAGCTTGAGCTGGCGTTGGTTGAGGTAGTTGAGGGGTGGGGGGGGGGGGGGGGGGGGGGGTGTGGCGGTCGTTGTAGCATATGTTGGTTGCGTGTGTTGGGTCTTGGGGCTGGGTGCGTTTTGGAGACGCTGTGCTTCTTGTTTTTTGGTGCATTTGAAGGCGACGGCTGCATGATCTCCGTTGCAATTGCAACATTTTGTTGTGTTTGAAGTGCAGGATTTGTAAGAGTGTCCCGTAACGGAGCAATTCGAGCATGTTTCAGTCGTGGCGGGGCAATTATTTGTCCTGTGGTCAAATTGGAGGCATTTGTAACATTGTGTGACCGGTAAGTATTGTTCGATATTGATGTTGTAGTCGGGGATGATTTGGCTGAAAATTTTGATGCCGTGTTTTGTCAGCTGGTCAGCGTGCTTTTGGTCTTCAGTCCTTATTTTAACATATTGAGCTTGCTGGATAACTTGAATGGACTCGATTTTGACCTCGTTCCTGTCCTGGATCTCGAGGAGGATGTCGTTGGAGTCGCGACGAAGGATGGCAGTGTCGATGCGGCGGGCTAGAATGGTTCTGGCCGACAGCAGTGCTGGTGATTCGACAAGGAGGAATCCTTTCTCCCGCAGTTTTTTTGTGTTCTCGGGGGAGGAGTGGCGCTTCATGTCGTTTTCGTTGATCAGGCCGACAATCACATATGGCCCAGACTTGAAGCATTTGGTGTGGGAGATATCAGTAGTTGTGTAGAAAGCGGTGGTTAGGTCCGGAGGGAGTTGTTCGTTCATTATTTTGTATTTTAGTGTGAGGTTGGGGGGGACAGTTGGGCGGGTGGGGTGGAGAGCGGCCATGGTTGAGGCACATGGGTGAGTTTTTTTTCTATATGGCGGGTGGGAAGGAACACAGGGGAGTTTTCAAAGCGGGGCGTGAGAACATTGAGGCACCAGGACGTGTTTTTATAAATTGCGGGTAGGGAGGAATGTGGGTGGGAAGGAACACAGGGGAGTTTTCAAGGCGGGGCGTGAGAACATTGAGGCACCAGGACGTGTTTTTATAAATTGCGGGTAGGGAGGAATGCGGGTGGGAAGGAACACAGGGGAGTTTTCAAAGCGGGGCGTGAGAACATTGAGGCACCAGGACGTGTTTTTATAAATTGCGGGTAGGGAGGAATGCGGGTGGGAAGGAACACAGGGGAGTTTTCAAAGCGGGGCGTGGGAACACTGAGGCACAAGGGTGGGGAGGAACACGTGGGAACACTGAGACACAAGGGTTTTCCGTATGGCGGGTGGGGAGGAACACGTGGGAACACTGAGACACAAGGGTGGGGAGGAACACGTGGGAACACTGAGACACAAGGGTTTTCCGTATGGCGGGTGGGGAGGAACACGTGGGAACACTGAGACACAAGGGTGGGGAGGAAACACGTGGGAAACACTGAGACACAAAGGTTTTCCGTATGGCGGGTGGGGAGGAACACGTGGAACACTGAGACACAAGGGTGGGGAGGAACACGTGGGAACAATGAGACACAAAGGTTTTCCGTATGGCGGGGTCAAATTTCGATTTTTTGGACTATATGCTTGTATGCGGTCGCGGCTCGGGGGTGTCTGTCATGTGACTTACCTCTGTATTTGCTCATTTTGATGTTATATTACTGGCCTGAATAGTTGCCATGGCTAAATCTACCCTGTAACAACCACTGCACTTGCTTAATAATACAAACCCACTTCATAAAAACATGGAATGCGTAGTTAGTAACGGGGGGAAAAATTGCGAAGACCGGACGTTGGGATGGCGGCCATACGTACGGAGCGGTGAGGGGGTGAGGCTCTTCAAACGGTTCAGGGCCGGGGGGGTTTTCCCATAAAGGGGGGCCAAAGACTGACAGGCCATGGGGGGCCCACGGTAAATGACCGTGCCCAGCGCAGCCCCGACGGCCGTTTTTTTCCGCAGGACCCCCCCCAAACCCACTTTTAAACCCATCTGCCCCCCTCGGCGGTCTCTGGGAAACCAAGAGGGATGGCGGCGCAAGGCAACCAATTTTAAAGTTCGAGACCCGGCCCTTGCGTATAACCGGGGGCCTAAAACCGCGGGGGAGCAGACCTGGTTTCACCACCCCAAAAAGCGGGGATGAAGATGGTTGTCTTCGGATCGTCCGTCGGGTGTAAAATTTGTCGGTCGGGGGGAAGCAAATTCGGTCGAAAATTTCCCTTGTCTTCTACCAACTTCACTCCCTTCCGTGGGTTCGGACGAGGCCCCAAAAAAATCAATGACCCCCCGCTCTACGAAGGGGTCCCGTCCCCCCTTTTATTATACAAAATTTTTACTCTACAAAACCCCTCCGTTCCATTCCACCCCCCCGTTTCTATCCACGTTTCATCCTACCCGGGTTCGGACGAGGCACATAAACCAAGACCCCTTGCTTACGGAGGTAATCTTACCCTTTTTACCTGCTCAAAACTTTATAATCCTAAATCCATCCATCCGTCGCTTCCCCCCTCTCAGGGTTGGACCCACGTAAAATGAGGTCCCTCCGCTTACGGAGTCCCCCCCTCCAATCTTGAAAAAAAAAAACAAAACAAAAAAAAAACTTTTTAATCAGATTCTTTCACAAATTTTTCACAATTTCCTTCTCCTGTTGTTATGTTTGGAAACGGAGAGAGGTAGTGGAGAAATGAAGCCAGCCGCCCGTGGGGATGCGAGGAGTTCAGGGGGCGCGCGTACATGGCAATGACAGAAAAAAAACAAAAAGACAAAAAAACAAACAACAACAGCAAAACAAAAAACAAGATAAAAAGAAAAAAAATAAAAAGAAAGAAGAACGAAGAGAAGAAGAAATCAAGTCAAGCGTGAAGAAAAAAAAATAAAGAACAAAAAACCCAANTTTTTTTTTTTTTTTTGGGTCCCCACAATAAGAATCTAGTTAACTAAAAAAAAATATTAACTATTCTTGTAACTATTCCCCAAATCTAGTTAACATTGCCCAAATATTAAAATTTTTGAGATTTATTTGTAACTTTATTATCTATAATTGTAAACTATAATTTTTTGGTTCTAAAAGGAAAATCCTTTTTTTGCCAAAAAATGATATTATTCCCCAAAAGAATAATATTTTTTTTTTTTAATATATCTTGAAAGCTATTCCCCAAAATAATATAATTTAGTAATTTTTTTTATGGAGAATATTTAATTGAAATTCGTATCTTTTTTTTTGGGTATTATAAAAAGAAAAAAAAAAAAAACCGGTTTGTTTTAAATTTTTATTATTATAAAAATTTAAAGAATTTAGTTTTTTTTTTTTCTATCTTTTAAACTATTGGCCAAAAATTTTAAATTTGGTTAGGTTTTGGTTAGGTTGCTTTTGGTTAAGTTAGGTTAGGTTAGAAAAGGGTAGGATAGGGTTGGGTAGGGAAAGGGTTAAATTGGGTTTGATTTGGTTAGGTTAGGTTCGGTTAGAAAAGGGTTGGTTAGTTAGGTTAGGGGGAGGAAAGGGGTTGGAGGTTGGTTAGTTGGTTTAGGTTAGGCTAGGTTTTAGTTTGGCGTAATTATGGAAAGGGGGATTTAGTAGAATCGTCTCTTTATCGCGACCTCTTGAATTTTTAAAAAAAATTTAACTCTTAGTGGTTGGGTTTGGTTAGGATAGGGTTGGTTTTGGTTAGAAAGGGCTGTAAAGGGTTGGGTTTTTAGGTTGAAAAGGGTGGGGGTTGGTTAGGGGGGTTGGGTGGGATGGTTTTGGTTAGGTTGTGGGTTGGTTTGGTTAGGGGGGTTGGTTGGTTAGTTGGGTAGGTTAGGTTGGAATGGTTGGGTAGGCAGGCTAGGTTTTGGTTGGAAAGGTTGGGTTTGGTTTTTTAGTTAGGTTGGTTTTGGGGGGTTAGGTATGGGTTTTTGGTTTGTTTTGGGGGTTTGGGTTTGGTTAGGTTAAAATGGGTTGGTTAGTTAGGTTGGTTATAATGGGGTTGGTTTTGGTTAGGGTTTGGTTTGGGTTGGGTTTTTTTGGGTTGGTTTGGTTGGAATGGGTTTTGGTTGGGTGGTTAGGTTTGGTGGGTTAGGTTTGGTTGGTTTGGTTGGTTGGTTGGTTTTGGTTTGGTTGGTGGGTGGTTTGGGTTGGGTTGGTTAGGAAATGGGTTAGTTAGGTTGGTAAGGTTTGGTTTTGGGTTGTGGGTTGGGTTGGTTAGGTTAGTTTTTTTTAGGTTCGCACGTTTTAGGTGGTAAACACGTTCCCAGACCCTTTCCTCCCTTTCCGCGTCCCCTCTGGGGTTGAGCAGAGCGAGATGAAAACGTGCGTACGGTTGGGTTCTGGGGAAAGTGATGTAAGTCCCGAATCAGAATTAAAAAAAAAAAGCAGAGATGGGGAAGTGGGGGGAGGGAGAAAAATGGTGGGTGGAGAAGCGAGCTAGAATGAGAAAAAAGACTGGGGGTTTAAACCCAACGTATTCGTGTTTTTTTTTGGGGGGGACTCCGCGTACTGTACTCTCACCCCGACTCAGTCCTGGAAAAAACCAGTGGGGCGACACAGGAGGGAAGGGGGGGGAAAAAAGGTCCCCTTGACACACCAGGGCAGCACCGGGCCCGCCGCCCCCCGACTCCCAAACGAGGGCCCCACCGACCGCCCCCGTCCTTAGCGCAAAATTTTCTTTTTTGAAATACACAAAATACTTTGATTACAAAAATCATTCTGTTTACATAGTTTTAGCGGTTGCAAGGGTTTTAATTGTGGCATACATAAATTATAAAAATTGATTTCATTAAGTATAAGATCAAGTTTAAATTACTTAATAATAATAATAAAAATAAAATAATGTTGGGCATTTGGGTTTTTGGTGTCCGGGAGGGAAAGGGATGATGTGAGTGTTGGGGTCTTGGTGTCTGGCTAGTGATTGGTGGGTATGAGTAAAGGGTCTCCCGCGTGCCAGGAACATGTGGCGTGTAGGTGTTGGCAGTTGGTTGGCGCGGGTATTAGGTTGGGGGGGGGTCGGGTTGGGGTAAAATAGGTTTATGTTGGGTGGGGGTAATTTGCTGGGGGTAAGGAACTATAATGGTTTATTTCATCGTGGTATATTTGGAAAGGGTCAAGTTGTTTTGAGTTATTTGGGGGGAATTAGTTTAAAGGGGGTAGTTTGGCCTGTCTCGTGTAGCTCGCGACATGTTATGAGTCTTGCCATTTTACATTTTAAACAAACGTAGGCCTTTGTTTTTAATGGTTTTTAGTTTCAGGGGGTTTGATTTGCGTTTAAAGGGGAGGGCCAAGGACAGTAATTTAAAAATGGGTTGTTAATGCTTTAATAGGGGAAATTTTGGTTTTTTGTGGCTTCCGGAATTATATAGGTATGAGTACTGTTCTAAAGCGTGGCCTGCCTTCTGGGTAAGGTTTATTAAAGCGGAGGGAATTCTATTTTGAGCCCGAAACCTTATTTTTTTTCATGGGGGATTGGAGGGCGTTGGTGGGAAAAGGGGTAGAGGAAAATTAGTTGTGGTCTCTCTGACTTGGTTGAAGTATGTTCTGTTGTTTCTAGGGTAAAAGGGGAGCCCCCATTTGAGCCCCCCAAAGGCTTGTGGGGACATTTTATTTTGTAGGCGCCGGGTGCAGAAAATCTAGTGCCCTTCGCGTGTGATTTGGTGACGTCGTCGGCGTATTGGGGAAAGTGATTTCGTGTCTGGGGTCCGGTAAGTCCGTGTGTACATGTTGTAGAGTTTTTGGGGAAGAAGGGAACCTTGAGGAACGCCTGCGAGAGGGAAAAGGGAAAGGGGGAGTAGGTTGGTTGGTGTTTGAATCAAATTTTTGACGGTCCATGAAAAAGTTACAGAGAAGGTTTTGTGTTAAAGGGGGAATTGAAATTGTTGCAAATTTTGTACTCGGTTAAAGGGCTTTTTTTTTTGCTGGTGCGGTCGCGCTCGGGATGCCCGTCGTGTGATTACCTCTGTATTTGCTCATTTTGATGTTATATACTGGCCAGGATAGGCCAGGCTAAATTTACCCAAACAGCCCTACTCTTGTTAATAATAAAAACCCACTTCATAAAAACATTGAAATCGTAGTTTTATTAAGGGGGGGAAAAAAGGGGAAGCCCGGACTTTGGGATGGTGGCCTACGTACCGAGAGGTGAGGGGTGAGGAAAGGGGAAAGTATTCTGGCCAATCCCCACCCGCACCGGGTTTCCCAGTCCCCCCCTCCCCCCCTTTCCCTTTTTGGGAGCATGGTGGTTTGCCTGCCTGCCTGGGGGGGGGTTAAATCAAGGGAGATGGGGGGGGGAGTTTTATTGGGGAAATCGGAGGTTACCCCCTTCCCCTCCCCCCCCTCAGCAAATAGGAAAGGGCTAATAAAAAAAAATAAAAAATTCATGGAAAAAATTTTACCGTCACTTTATTAAACCCCTTAAACTAAAAAAACAGTTACAAATATCTTTTTTTCCCTTTTTTTTTTTTTTCTCGGTCTCAAAATACAGAATTGTTAACTAAAAAAAAACTAGTTAACTATTCTTGAAAAATATTTCCCCCTCTAGTTAACTTTTCCCAAATATTATAATTTATTTAGATTTTTGTAGACATTTTAAATTATCTATAAAATTTTAATACGTATAATTTTTTTGGTATCTATAAAGGAAATGCATTTTTGCCTAAATGTATATTATTACCCCCAAAGAAAAATATTTTTTTTAATATATCTGTAAACTATTGCCCAAAAAATATAATTTTTGTAAACTTTTTTTTTTAGAGATTTAAATTATCTATAATTGTAATTCGTATCATTTTTTGGGATCTATAAAAGGGAAGAAAAAAAAAAAAAAAACCAGTTTTTCGTTTTAACTTTATTATTATATTAACCCTTAAAAAATATTTGTTTTTTTTTTTTTTATCTTGTAAAACTATTTCCCAAAAATTAATTAGGGTTTTTAGTTAGGTTGCTTAGGTTAATTAGGTTTTGGTTTGAAAAGGGGTAGGGTTGGTTAGGCAGGAAGGGTTAAATTAGGGTTAGATTAGGTTTGGTTTGGGGGCGGTTAGAATGGGGTTTGGGTTTGGTTAGGTTAGGTTAGGAAGGGATTAGGTTGGTTTTGGTTAGGTTATTAGGTTTGGCTAGGTTGGTTTTGTATTAGGGGAATTTTGGAATGGGTATTAGTAGAATGTCTCTTATCGCGACCCCTGTGAATTTTAAAAAATTTAAACCCTATAGCTGGTTAGGTTAGGTTAGGATAGGTTAGGTTAGGGTTAGAAATGGGCTAGGTAAGGTTGGTTGGTTTTGGTTTGAAATGGGTTAGGTTTTTGGGGTTAGGTTTTAGGAAAGGGATAGGTTTGTTAGGGTTGGTTTGAAAAGGGTTAGTTAGGTTAGGTTTGGTTAGGTTAGGTTAGGTTAGGGTAGGGAGGGTTAGGAATGGGTTAGGCTAGGCTAGGCTAGGTTAGGTAGGAATGGATTAGGTTAGGTTAGGTTAGGTTAGGTTAGGTTAAGTAGGTTAGGTTAGGAAGGGGATAGGTTAGGTTAGGTTGGTTAGGTTAGGTTAGGTTAGAAATGGGTTGGGTTTGGGTTAGGTTAGGTTATAAAGGGTTAGGTTAGGTTAGGTTAGGTTTGGTTAGGTTTGTTAGGTTAGGTTAGGTTAGGAATGGGCTAGGTTAGGCTGGGTTTAAAGGTTAGGAATGGATTAGGTTTGGTTAGGTTAGGTTGGGTTTAGGTTAGGTTAAATTAGGTTAGGTTAGGAAGGGGATAGGTTAGTTAGGTTAGGTTAGGAATGGGTTATGTTGGTTAGGTAAGGTTAGGTTAGGTTAGAAAGGGGTTGGGTTAGGTTAGGTTAGTTTAGGTTGGGTTTACGCACGTTCCGAGGTGGCTAAGCACGTTCCGAGACCCTTGCCTCCCTTGCCGCGTCCAGTCATGGTGTCTGATGCAGAGCGAGATGAGAAACGTGCGTACGGTTTGGAGTTCTGGGAATGTGATGTAAGTCCAGAATCAGAATATAAAAGAGAAAGCAGGAGATGGGGAAGGGGGGGACAGGGAGAAGATAGGTGGGTGAGAGAAGCGAGCTAGAATGAGAAAAAACATGGGGCTTAACCCAAGCGCCTATTCGTGTTTTTTATTGTGGGGGACTCCGCGTACTGTACTCTTCATCCCGACTCAGTCCATCGGAAAAAAACCACGCTGGGGCGACACAGGAGGAAGGGGGGGGGGAAAAAGAAGGTGCCCTTGACACACCCGGGCAGCCCCAGGCGCCCCCCGCCCGCTCCCACCCCGAGGGACCACCGACCGTCCGTCTCTTCAGCGCACAATTTCTTTTTTTAAAATACACATACATACATTGATTAAAAAAATCATTCTGTTTACATAGTTTTAGCTGGTTGCAAGGTTTATATTGTGGCATACATAAATATGTTTTGATTACTTTAAAGTATAATGATACATATTTTTAAATTACTTAATAATAATAATAATAATAATAATAATGTTGGCTTTGGCTTTTGGTGTCCCGGGAGGAAGGTATGAGTCGTGAGTGTTGGCGTCTTGGTGTCTGGCTAGTGATTGGTGGGTATTGAGTGAGATTGGGTCGGTCCCGCTGTGCCACGGAACCTGTTGGCGTGTAGGTGTCTGGCTATGTTGGTTGGCGCGTGTATATAGGTTGGGGGGTCTGGGTTGGGGTCAAGTAGGTTTATGTTTGGGTGTGATAATTTGCTGGGGGTAAGGAATCTATAAAGGTGTATATTTTCCCTCGTGGTATATTTGGAAGGTGTCAAGTTGTTTTTGAGATTCTATTGTGGTGAATTATGTTCAAAGGGGGTATGTTGGCTGTCTCGGTGTAGCTCGCGACATGTTATGAGGTCTTGCCATTGACATTTAAAGCAAAGCGTAGGCCTTTGTTTTGAATGGTTTTGTAGTTTTTAGGTGGTTAGATTTAGCTGTTAAGGGAGGGCCAAGGGGCAGTAAGTTAAAAGTGGTTGTACTAATGCTTTAAATAGGTGAAATTTGGTTTTCTCGTTGGCTTCGCGGAATCTATATAGGCTACTGAGTACTGTTTTTAGCGTGGCCCGCCTTCTGGGTAATGTGTTTATTAAAAAGGGGGGGAATTATCTATTTTGAGACCGAGAACCTTATTTGTTTTTCTATGGGGGATTGGAGTGGCGTTTGGTAGGAAAGGGGTAGAGGAAAATTAGTTGTGGTCTCTCTGACTTGATGTTGAAGTATGTTCTGGGGTTTTTCTGAGGGTGAGAGAGGATGCGCCATTTGAGCTCCCAAAGGCTTGGGTGGACAGTTCATTTGTAGGCGCCGTGACAGATAATCTAGTGTCCGTGCGCGTGTGAGTTTGTGTGACGTCGTCGGCGTATTAAAATGGTAAGTGATTCTCGGTGTCTGGGGTCCGTAAGTCTCGTGTTGTACATGTTGTAGAGTGTTGGGGAGAGAACGGAACCTTGAGGAACGCCTGCGAGAGGGGAAAAGGAGGAGGAGTAAAGGGGTGTTGGTGTTTGAATTAATTTGACGGTCCATGAGAAAGTTACAGAGAAGGCGTTGTGTTAAAGGGGGAAGATTTAAATTGTTGCAAATTTTGTACTCGGTTACAGGCTTTTTGTTGCTGGTAGCGGTCGCGGCTCGGGAATGTCCGTCGTGTGACTTACCTCTGTATTTTCCCCATGTTGATGTTATATTACTGGCCAGGATAGTGCCATGGCCCAAATCTTACCCTTAAACAGCCACTACTCTTGCTAAAAATACAAACCCACTTCAAAAACATTGAAATCGCCCAGTTAGTAACGGGGGGAAAATGGGAAGACCGGACTTTTGGGATGGTGGCCATACGTTTCCGAGGGGTGAGGGGTGAGGTAAGGGAGAAGTAGTTCTGGCCAATCACCCCCCAGCACCAGGTTCCAGTCCCTCCCTCCCTCCTTGTCCCTTCGGAGCATGCGTGGTTTGCCTGCCTGCCTGGTGGGGGGGTTAAATCAAGGGAGATGGGGGGGGGGAGTTTTATTGGGGTTATATCGGAGGTTAGCCCCTTCCCCATCCGCCCCCTCAGCAAAATAGACGAGAGAGATGGCTAATAATAAAAAACAAAAATTCAATGGACAAAAATTACCGTCATTTTAAATTGAACCCTTAATACTAGAAAACTAGTTACAAATTCTTTCTTCCTTTTTTTTTTTTTCTCGGTCTCCAAAATACAGATCTAGTTAACTAAAAAAAAAACTAGTTAACTATTCTTGAAAACTATTGCCCAATCTAGTTAACTTTTGCCCAAATATTATAATTTATTGAGATTTATTTGTAGACATTTATATTTTTCTATAATTGTAATACGTAAATTTTTTTGGGTATCTTAAGGAAATGCCATTTTTTGCCTAAAATTATTTTAAATTAAACCCTAAAGAATAATAGTTTTTTTTAATATATTTTGTAAGCTATTGCCCAAATTAATATAATTATGTAACTTTTTTTATAGAGATTGAGATTATCTATAATTGTTTAAATTTGTATCATTTTTTGGGTATCTATAAAGGAAGAAAAAAAAAAAAAACCAGGTTTTGCGTTAACGTTATTATTATATTAACCTTAAAGAATATTTGTTTTTTTGTTTCTATCTTGTAAACTATTGGCCAAATATTAAGTTAGGTTAGGTTAGGTTAGGTTAGCTTAGGTTAAGTTAGGTAGGTTAGAAATGGGATAGGATAGGTTAGGCTAGGAATGGGTTTAAATTAGGTTAGATTTGGTTAGGTTAGGTTCGTTAGAAATGGGTTGGGTTAGGTTAGGTTAGGTTAGGAATGGATTAGGTTAGGTTAGGTTAGGTTAGGTTAGGTTAGGCTAGGTTAGGTTATGTATTAGGCGTAATTATGGAAGGTGGATATTAGTAGAATCGTCTCTTTATCGCGACCACTGTGAATTTTTTAAAAAGTTAACTCATATAGCTGGTAAGGTTAGGTTAGGTCAGGTTAGGTTAGGTTAGAAATGGGTTAGGTTAGGTTGGTTAGGTTAGGTTAGGAATGGGATAGGTTAGGTTGGTTTTTGGTTTTGGTTAGGAATGGGATAGGTAAGTTAGGTTAGGTTAGGGAAAAGGGGTTAGGTAGGTTAGGTTAGGGAGGTTTTGGTTAGGTTAGGGTAGGTTAGGGTTAGGAATGGGTTAGGCTAGGCTAAGGCTTTGGTTAGGTTTGGAATGGATTAGGTTAGGTTAGGTTAGGTTAGGTTAGGTTAAGTTAGGTTAGGTTAGGAATGGGATAGGTTAGGTTAGGTTTAGGTTAGGTTAGGTTAGGTTAGAAATGGTTAGGTTAGGGTTTGGTTTGGTTATAAATGGGTTAGGTTAGGTTAGGTTTGGTTTGGTTTAGGTTTGGGTTTGGTTAGGTTAGTTAGGAATGGGTTAGGTTAGGCTAGGTTAGGTTAGGAATGGATTAGGTTAGGTTAGGTTAGGTTAGGTTAGGTTAGGTTAAAATTTGGGTTAGGTTTTGGAATGGGATAGGTTAGGTTAGGTTAGGTTAGGAATGGGTTATGTTAGGTTAGGTAAGGTTAGGTTAGGTTAGAAATGGGTTGGGTTAGGTTAGGTTAGTTTAGGTTAGGTTACGCACGTTCCGAGGTGGCTAAGCACGTTCCGAGACCCTTGCCTCCCTTGCCGCGTCCAGTCATGGTGTCTGATGCAGAGCGAGATGAGAAACGTGCGTACGGTTTGGAGTTCTGGGGAATGTGATGTAAGTCCAGAATCAGAATATAAAAAGAGAAAGCAGGAGATGGGGAAGTGGGGACAGGGAGAAGAATAGGTGGGTGAGAGAAGCGAGCTAGAATGAGAAAAAAGACATGGGGCTTAACCCAGCGCTATTCGTGTTTTTTATTGTGGGGGACCCCCGCGTACTGTACTCTCATCCCGACTCAGTCCATCGGAAAAAACCACGCTGGGGCGACACAGGAGGGAAGGGGGGGGGAAAAAGAAGGTGCCCTTGACACACCCAGGCAGCACCAGGCGCCCGCCGCCCGACTCCCCCACGAGGGACCACCGACCGTCCGTCTCTTCAGCGCACAATTTCTTTATTGAAATACACATACATACATTGATTACAAAAATCATTCTGTTTACATAGTTTTAGCTGGTTGCAAGGTTTATATTGTTTGGGATACATAAATATGATGTTGATTACATTAAGTATAATGATACATAGTTTAAATTACTTAATAATAATAATAATAATAATAATAATGTTGGCATTGGCTTTTGGTGTCCCGGGAGGAAGGTATGAGTCGTGAGTGTTGGCGTCTTGGTGTCTGGCTAGTGATTGGTGGGTATTGAGTGAGATGGGTCGGTCCCGCTGTGACACGGAACACTGTTGGCGTGTAGGTGTCTGGCTATGTTGGTTGGCGCGTGTATATAGGTTGGGGGGGGTCTGGGTTGGGGTCAAGTAGGTTTATGTTTGGTGTGTGATAATTTGCTGGGGGTAAGGAATCTATAATGGTGTATATTTCATCGTGGTATATTTGGAAGGTGTCAAGTTGTTTCGAGATTCTATTGTGGTGAATTATGTTCAAAGGGGGTATGTTGGCTGTCTCGTGTAGCTCGCGACATGTTATGAGGTCTTGCCATTTGACATTTAAAGCAAAGCGTAGGCCTTTGTTTTGAATGGTTGTAGTTTCAGGTGGTTAGATTTAGCTGTTAAGGAGAGGGCCAAGGGACAGTAAGTTAAAAGTGGTTGTACTAATGCTTTAAATAGGTGAAGTTTGGTTTTCTCGTTGGCTTCGCGGAATCTATATAGGCTACTGAGTACTGTTCTAGCGTGGCCTGCCTTCTGGGTAATGTGTTTATTAAAGCGGAGGGAATTATCTATGTTGAGACGAGAACCTTATTTGTTTTTCTATGGGGGATTGGTAGTGGCGTTTGGTAGGAAAAGGGTAGAGGAAAATTAGTTGTGGTCTCTCTGACTTGATGTTGAAGTATTTACTGTTGTTTTCTGAGGGTGAGAGAGGATGCGCCATTTGAGCTCCCAAAGGCTTGTGGTGGACAGTTCATTTTGTAGGCGCCGTGACAGATAATCTAGTGTCCGTGCGCGTGTGAGTTGTGTGACGTCGTCGGCGTATTGAATGGTAAGTGATTCTCGGTGTCTGGGGTCCGGTAAGTCTCGTGTGTACATGTTGTAGAGTGTTGGGGAGAGAACGGAACCTTGAGGAACGCCTGCGAGAGGGGAAAAGGAGGAGGAGTAGGTGTGTTGGTGTTTGAATCTAATTTGACGGTCCATGAGAAAGTTACAGAGAAGGCGTTGTGTTAAAGGGGGAAGATTGAAATTGTTGCAAATTTTGTACTCGGTTACAGGCTTTTTGTTGCTGGTAGCGGTCGCGGCTCGGGATGTCCGTCGTGTGACTTACCTCTGTATTTGCTCATGTTGATGTTATATTACTGGCCAGGATAGTGCCATGGCTAAATCTTACCCTTAAACAGCCACTACTCTTGCTTAATAATACAAACCCACTTCATAAAAACATTGAAATCGCTAGTTAGTAACGGGGGGAAAAATGGGAAGACCGGACGTTGGGATGGTGGCCATACGTACCGAGAGGTGAGGGGTGAGGTAAGGGAGAAGTAGTTCTGGCCAATCACCACCCAGCACCAGGTTCCAGTCCCTCCCTCCCTCCTTGTCCCTTCGGAGCATGCGTGGTTTGCCTGCCTGCCTGGTGGGGGGGTTAAATCAAGGGAGATGGGGGGGGGGAGTTTTATTGGGGTTATATCGGAGGTTAGCCCCTTCCCCATCCCCCCCCTCAGCAAAATAGACGAGAGAGATGGCTAATAATAAAAAAATAAAAAATTCATGGACAAAATTTACCGTCACTCTTAATTGAACCCTTAATACTAGAAAACTAGTTACAAATATCTTTTCTTCCTTTTTTTTTTTTTTTCTCGGTCTCCACAATACAGAATCTAGTTAACTAAAAAAAAAACTAGTTAACTATTCTTGTAACTATTGCCCAATCTAGTTAACTATTGCCCAAATATTATAATTTATTGAGATTTATTTGTAGACATTTATATTATCTATAATTGTAATACGTATAATTTTTTTGGTATCTATAAAGGAAATGCCATTTTTTGCCTAAAATGTATATTATTACCCCTAAAGAATAATAGTTTTTTTTAATATATCTTGTAAGCTATTGCCCAAATAATATAATTTATGTAACTTTTTTTATAGAGATTGAGATTATCTATAATTGTAATTCGTATCATTTTTTGGGTATCTATAAAGGAAGAAAAAAAAAAAAAAACCAGGTTTTGCGTATAACGTTTATTATTATATTAACCTTAAAGAATATTAGTTTTTTTGTTTCTATCTTGTAAACTATTGGCCAAATATTAAGTTAGGTTAGGTTAGGTTAGGTTAGCTTAGGTTAAGTTAGGTTAGGTTAGAAATGGGATAGGATAGGTTAGGCTAGGAATGGGTTAAGTTAGGTTAGATTAGGTTAGGTTAGGTTCGGTTAGAAATGGGTTGGGTTAGGTTAGGTTAGGTTAGGAAGGGATTAGGTTAGGTTAGGTTAGGTTAGGTTAGGTTAGGCTAGGTTAGGTTATGTATTAGGCGTAATTATGGAAGGTGGATATTAGTAGAATCGTCTCTTTATCGCGACCTCTGTGAATTTTTAAAAAATTTAACTCATATAGCTGGTTAGGTTAGGTTAGGATAGGTTAGGTTAGGTTAGAAATGGGCTAGGTAAGGTTGGTTAGGTTAGGTTAGAAATGGGTTAGGTTAGGTTGGTTAGGTTAGGTTAGGAATGGGATAGGTTAAGTTAGGTTAGGTTAGAAATGGGTTAGGTTAGGTTAGGTTAGGTTAGGTTAGGTAGGTTTAGGGTAGGTTAGGTTAGGAATGGGTTAGGCTAGGCTAGGCTAGGGTAGGTTAGGAATGGATTAGGTTAGGTTAGGTTAGGTTAGGTTAGGTTAAGTTAGGTTAGGTTAGGAATGGGATAGGTTAGGGTTAGGTTAGGGTTAGGTTAGGT
>JACEEZ010021847.1:1024975-1074975 GCA_016584305.1 Chionoecetes opilio | reverse complement strand
GTCGTCAATATGGCTCGCACCAAGCAGACTGCACGGAAATCTACTGGTGGCAAGGCGCCCCGCAAGCAGCTGGCCACGAAGGCGGCTCGCAAGTCTGCCCCTGCCACCGGGGGTGTCAAGAAACCTCACCGTTACAGGCCAGGCACTGTGGCACTCCGTGAAATCCGCCGTTACCAGAAGAGCACAGAATTGCTCATCAGGAAGCTGCCCTTCCAGCGCCTGGTGCGTGAAATTGCCCAGGATTTCAAGACCGACCTCCGCTTTCAGTCTTCTGCCGTCATGGCTCTGCAGGAAGCTTCTGAGGCCTACCTCGTGGGTCTCTTTGAAGACACCAACCTGTGTGCCATCCACGCTAAGCGTGTGACCATCATGCCAAAGGATATCCAGCTCGCTCGTCGCATCCGTGGAGAGCGTGCTTAAGCGTCATCATCGTCCTTTGTCAACAAAGACAACAACAAACCTATCTAGGCCCTTCTCAGGGCCAAAAATATTCTACACGAGAGATATTTGATCAGACATGGAGAGAATAACGTAACTAATAAGCGTCTCCACTAGTGAACGTTTATTATCATTATTGGATTGTTATGTTTTATTAATTCATTTTTCCAATGAGATAAAAGTGTGCGAACTAAGCCAAAATGTATTATATATATATTTATTATATAAAGCTTGTATATATAGTCTTTCAGTGTAGGTGAGTACATTACTACATAAGACTAGTTTAGATTTGAAACACGCCGCACTACGAATATGCCAGTTGTCTAAATTAACGCATGGCAGAACGACTCTTAACTAGTAGTAGTCTAGATAATTGTGCCCAGTGTAACTTGGACATATATAGAAGGAAAATGGTTGGTGGACCAAGAAATATAGCTATAAATATTAAATGTATATGTAACACCCTGGTGATAAAAGGCAATCGCATAGAAATGACGAGCCCATAAAGATGATATAATAGTTACTTCCTCCAGTCCGTCTCTATCTTCTCTTTCGCTTTGAAATTGTGGCTCCATTGGAGCCGTTTTATGCAAGATCTTCTCCACCTTCAGCAGAAGTTGCAACCTTAAATTGGTTGCTTACTTGGAGGAGGTGTATTTGGTGACTGTTGAAACCAGCGACAGAAAGGTCTGACCTTTTGTTTTTGTATTAGTCAGCCCTTAACTTGGTTTTCTATGGTGCCCCATTTTAAGATAGTATTTTTGATCACATACTTATATATATATATTGTGACTGGTTTACTGTTAATTATGATGTCATTTTATTTATAGATACTAGAAACTTGTTTGTAAGTAGAATTTAGATGTAAGCAAGGGTTCTTAATTTCAATGTATTGGGCGCTGTAGAAGATTCTAGATAAAGCAGAACCAAGAACACAACCCATCCAGCCTTTGCTCTGACCCTTTCCTCTTATTAGAAGATTTGCCAGATGTTGAAGCAATTCAATTTTNTACAAATTGTAAACACATCAAATCAGCTTCATATTTCTGAAAATCTATCACATATATAATATAGCCCGATCTGTATTAATTTTACTGTAACGTATTATATGATGGTGTTCATTTCAATGCTTAATAATTGCTAAAACTATTTATAACTTACAGCAAAAGTATAGACTTATTTTGACCGCAGAGTATGTTCGACGAAATGTGCAACATTTTGTATAATTTCACAAAACCATTTCATCGAACATGTTCGGCGAAATGACCCTCGAAGTTCGACCAAACAGTCCAACCAAATGGCAAGTTCGACGAAACAGTCCGACGAAACGCATAGATAGATAGATAATAATATAGACAAAGATATAGACTGGAAGATGGGATAGGGGGCAAGTAATAGGGGGGGGAAGAGAAGATAATTTAGTATTAGAGAAAGACACAGAGGCTTAACTCTGCGTGCCGTGAGGGCAGGACATGAGGCAGAAAAGTGAGTTATGCTGGTGAGAGAAGCAAAGGCTGCATCGTTATGTGGTGTTATGAGGGTGATCTTAGGAGGTGTGATGGTAGGAGGAAGGAGGCATTTTGGTGTATGTTTATGTGAAGGTGAGAAGATCTTGTGTATTTTTTAAGACATGTGATTGTGTTGTTGGCGGGTCAAAGAAAGCATGTGCCAGGTTTGGTGCGCTCTGATTGGCTGTTTGAGTTGAGAGAGTTTGTGAGGCAGCGGGATGAAGGCATGGTCTCTGATTGGCCGAATACTGTTATGAGTGTTTTTTCAGCGAGGGTAACCTCAGAGAGTCCGTGCTAAGCCTTGGTACCTTCAGATACAGCGTGCTTTGCCAGCTCACCGGGCAGTGAATTTAGAGTAGGTGTCTAATGGCAATTTGTACCAAAATGTAAGATCGAAAATTCAGTAAGAGTTATGGCGAGGGAGAAGGATTTTATTTATGTAAGGATAGCTTCAGGAAGGATATGTATGTCTTGGTCAAGGAGAGATAGAGTTAGGGGGTTGGCACGACGGCGGCTGAGACGGGTAAGTTTGTCCTTGAACTGGGGGCGAATAAGGGGATATTTTTCAAGTTGTTTCATAATTTTATTGTGCCAAACGATATTAAGTGGAGGGCGATTAGTTGCGACATGGAGGGATTCTGATGTATTGAAATCATACCATTTAGTGTCATGTATCCATCTTAAGGCGCTATTCTGTATTCTCTGAAGGAGCTTGGTGTTTGTTAATGCAGAGAGTTAAGAGCCATAGGGCAGTAAGTAAGGAGAGGAAGAATAAATGCGCTGTATAGGTGTTTTTTAGTTTTTAGGGAGGCTGAGCGGAAGCGGTATAGAGAGGAGAGAGCCTTTTTTGCTATTGCCTGTTTTGTTTTATGTTTTGGGTTTGAATCTAAAGTTTGTCGATATTGAGCCCCAAGATTGTGGTGGTTTTGGTGATGGATATGGGGACAGGATGGGGTAGGATTGAGTTATGGTAGAGGATGCGGGGGGTTTTAGTTTTAATGTTGAAATAAGTGGCTTTAGTCTTGTCAGGATGGGAGTGGATTAGCCATTTCAGCTCCCACAAGGACAATACATTTAGTTCCCGTTGCATGCGGGTTGTCAAAGCGTCTAGCGCGTTTGCGCTTGTAAGGACTGTCACGTCGTCAGCGTATTGAATAAACATTGAGTCAGGGTGAAAAGTGTCTGGAATGTCATGCGTATACATGTTATAAAGTAGGGGAGCTAAGACCGAGCCTTGAGGGACACCGGCTTGTGGGGTAAAGAAGTCTGATGTCTTTTTCAAGTGCAAGATTCTACTTTGTCTGTCAGTCAGATAGTTGCAAAGTAATTTAATGAGTGGATTAGGTAGGTTAAAGTCGTGTAGAATCTTGTACTTGAGTCCTGTGTGCCAGACTGTGTCAAATGCTTTCTGCACGTCTTTTGTCACGATAAGCGTTTATTTCTGGTGTATCTGGAGGAGTCAACGTAGGTCAGAATGGTGTTTAGAGCGTCTTCTGTCGAGGTGTAGGGACGGAAACCAAATTGTGCGGGGGGGATGTAATTTTCAGTCTCTAGATGTGTCCTAAGTCTGTAAAAAATTAAGCGTTCAAATGTCTTTCCGAGTCCGTCAAGTAGGCTAATGGGTCTGTAGTTGGAGGGATCTGTCGGGGGTTTGGAGGGCTTGGGTATAAGTCGTATGTTGGCTGTCTTGAATGGTATGGGGAAGTACCCGCATGCAAGGGAAGCATTGTAAAGGTTTGTGAGAGCCTCAATGGCGTTAGGAGGGAGTTTTCGGAGGGCATGGTAGGTAAGGCCTGTTGGGCCGGGAGCACGTCGCGGTGAGTGACGGAGAATACTTTCACCTCGTCGGGGTGAAAGGTAGGATGAGATGTTGGTGAAGGTGATTATTATGGAGGTTGCGTGGAGTATTCGTGGTTCATGTTGTATTAGATCGTTGTCCCTGTCGCATTTGTTGTTCAATATTATTACAGTGTTGTATAACAGGAGGATGTTGTGTAGGTGGGTGTGGTTGAAAGATGTGTTCCCAGTGTTGCTTGAAAGCTTCGGCTACCTCACAGGGGTCTGAAATTTTGTTGTTGTTTATTTGGAGGTATTCGAAGTGTTGTGTTGTTGGTGAACCTTTTAGTGAACGTATTCGTGCCCAAAATTTGGAAGGAGTGGTGATTCTGTGTAATTCGGTGCGTTGTATGAGATTGTGCCAGTGTTCATTGTGGTCTTCCTGTAGGCTGGCAAGTATGTGTCTCCGAAGAATATTGAGGTCCCAGAGCACTCTCTGGACGCGAAGCTGGTTGTGTGTGTATCGGTGTCTGTAGCATGTGATGAGTCTGAGTGTTCGGTGTGAGGGCTTGAAGTCCCTGTGGGTGTTGTGGTGTACTGTTGGTGAGTGGGTGTTGGCGGCATCCAGGATAGTGTTTTGGATTCTTTCGGCCTGTTGGTCAAGTGTCTCAGGTGTTTACCTTCAAAGTTGTAGCGTAAGTCAGTCTCTTCAATAGTGGTCGTGAAATTGTCCCAGTCTGTTTTGCTGTAGTTGTGTCTAGGTGGGGAGGGTATGGAAATGGGATTAGAAGAAATATGAAGAATGACAGGGATGTGGTCAGATCCACACACGGGTCCAGGTGAGATGTGATGGTGGAGAAACAGGCTTTGACGGTTTGTGAAGATGAGGTCGGGGCGGCCACGGCCGTTGTGATTGAACGAGGTAGGGAAGTCTGGGCCTAGGAATCTAAGGTGTTTCAGTGTACTGTACGTAGTAGCTGGGTGCCGCGTGGATTATTTACGGTGTGATGAAAGGCTGTGTGTGTGGCGTTGAAGTCTGCGAGTATATATGTTGGGATGTTGAAGTTAAAAAGAGTATTGAGGTCTGCGTACGGGATGTGTGTGTTGGGTCTGGTGTAGGTGGTAGCTACCATGAGGGGGCCATGTATTGTTGTGAGCTTCACGGCCAGAAAATGCCCGAACCTCCACTCGGAGACAAACTCATGCCTGAGTGTGTTTTTAATGAGAATAGCAACGCCGTCGTGCTGTGTTTCTGTAGTGTAGCGTGTAGTGTAACCGAAGTATTTAATGGGTGTTCTTGTGATTTCCCGTGCTATTTAAGAGTAGTATGTCAGGGTTTTGTTCGTCTATGAGGTGAAATATTAGGTGTCTGTTTGTGTAGTACGAACGGCAGTTGAGATGAATGACTTTTATGAAGAGGATAAGGAAGAGAGATGAGGTCTGCCTTTTCCGCTACGGGTAACTGCAGGGGAAAGGAGTTGGTTAGGAGGTCGGGTAGGGGAAGGGGTGAGACTTTCGGTAGTGTCCTCAGGTTCACTATCTATGATGAGATCGACAGACGAGGAGGGGGAGGGGATCGGGGAGGCATGGGAAGGAGCTGTGGAAATCATTGTGGTGGTGTAGGAGGATTTTGACGGGGTGAGGTTAGGTGGTGGTCTGTATTTTAGAACGTAGGTTTGGGTTAGGATAGGGGGTTGGGAAAGGGAGGGTAGGGTAATAGAGGAAGTTTGGGGGAAAGGGGAAGGGGAAGGGGAGGGGGATTGGGAAGTGGAGGGGGAGAAAGGATTCAAAGGACTGGTCAGGGAGGGTGTGGCGGTGTGGGAGGGAGTTGATGCCATCGCGTCATTGGCTGGCGGGACTGCAGTGTTTGAGGCAGAGGGAACTACGCCGAGCGCGTGGGCGCTGGTGCCCTCGTGAACCTGGCGGCTGAGGTCTTGAGTCAGGTTGGCTCGCTGAGCAAGTGCGACAACGGCCTCTGAGATGTGTATGTTTGGTAGGCCGTTATCTATTAGGATTTTTGGAAACATTTTGCAGTATATTTCAATGTCTCCTTTACTGAGGGTATTGGCAGCAGCTGAGCAGGCAAAAACCTTGGCGCTCATGATGGACGAGGCAAGGGGCATGGGTTCGGAAAGGAGAAAGGATGTGTTGGGTTTGGGTGTGGGTAAGAGAGGTGGTAGGTGGTGAGGAGCGGGGGGGAAGGGTCTTGCCGCCTGAGCGTAGGAAGGGGTTGAGGAATGTGGGGAAGGAATATGAGGTTGTTGGTTATATGTGGGGATGGGTGCAGGGGTGTTCTGTGTTTTTGTGGCTAGTTTTTTGGTGGGGCAGCTATATGAGACAGCAGTGTGTGGTCCGTCACAATTGAGACATTTGTACACGTCTGACGTGCATTGCGTGTGGATGTGGCCTTGAGCAGCACATTTGGAGCAAACTAGGGTAGTCATTTTACATCGGTATGTGGGGTGGTCAAATTTGTAGCATTTTAGGCATTGTTGTATCGGTTTGTATTTTTCAGGTTCAATGTTGTAGGAGGGTATTATGATAGAACCTACCCTAATGCCTTTCTGAAGGAGTTTCTTGGCATCGTTTTGGTGTGAGCAGCGAATTTTTAGGATAGGGAATTTTGAGCTGCGAATCAGGTAGAGGTCCTCAACAGTTACCTCGTTGCGCGTGTTTATGTCTTGGATAAGCGCTTGTGTTGGTTGGCTGTGGAGAGTTTGACAGACCCGGAAGGCCATGATGGTTCTGGAAGTCCGGGCTTGCACGGATTCCACCAAGTGGAACCCATTGTTCACGAGTTTCCGTGTGTTTGTTATGTTAGTGTGGTTGGTGTAGTCTTCATTGTCCGCTAGGCGAACAATGATTTTCTTCCCGGAGTAGAAGCAGCTGACATGTGGGATCTCTGTAATGTTGAAAAATGCTGTGCTTATGTCTGCAGGTGGTGTAGTGGAGTCAAAGGTATAGCGAAGTGTGAGATTTGGAGGCGAGTGTAGAGGGAGGAGGTGGTTGTGGGACGTCATGGTGCCAGAAGCATGTGAGGAGATAAGGTGAGTATTAGGGATAGAATAAATGAAGGGACCACTAGCTATCCGCTACCCCTGGAAAGTCTGAGGGGCTCCTGTCATGGATATACCTTCGGGAACGGCAGGAAATTAGCTTAGTGGACTTTCTCGAGACAGTAGTAGGAGGGAGGAAGGAAGACGAGGTAAGGCGACGGGAGTAATGCACCAGGGCACGTCCGTCAGCAGCGGGTTTCTATCCCTGGGCCGTGGGGACTGTCAATGGAATTACTTTTGCGAGCGAGAGAAGCACAGTTTTCACGATGATGGTGGTATTGAATTTTTAATTAAACGGAAGGCTGGCGCCACCCCTTCAGGGGTGGGGGTCTATGTGCAGGGCGAGGCACAGGCAGGGTGGTGAGGCAGGTGGTAAGGCAAAATATAGCGTTGGGCGTTGGGTAGAGTAGATGTCTTCTTTCTTCTTGCTTCTTTCTTCTTTTCTTCTTTCTTCAGTTAGCGGCATCGTGTGATAGCCGCTTAAGGAGGAGAGCGAGAGGCTCCCGTGCGAGAGGGGCACAGCCTGGGAGATCAAGTCGGCCAATCAGCGCGCAGGAAAGGCGGAGCTAAACTTAATGACAGACAGCTCTCGATTCAAACACTTAAAGTGTAAAGTGGTGGAAAAGTGCTCATAGACCTACCTATTCCCAAGCGCCTAGCCCCGGGCCTAACCTCCCCCCCCTCCAGGGGTCGTAGGGAGTGACCTTAGGGATAGCCTGGGATGCCCAGCTAGTGGGAGCCTATTCCTACACCCTAAAAGCGGTTTGCCTATCTGCTACACACCAACCCTACTCGGCTAATCGAGTCCCTTCATGGCAGACCCTAAACGGCCTTTCCTTTCGGGTTCAGTCTGTTGGTATAGGTATAGCAGATAATCCATGCAAATGAGCAGATGAAAGTTAGAGAGAAAGGAATGGAAGGAATGAACAGCATGCGCTGCTTTAACGGGGTTAGAGGGTGGGAGTTACGGTGCGTACACGTCCGTCCCTTGTGCTGACCAGAGGCCAACTCTTAAGATGCGAGGTGAAGCGCTATTTATAGCCGGTCTGCCTGCCACGCAGCCTATTAGCGGCATCGGTGATTGGTAGATAGCTTTTCTCGTCTTCTTGAGTGGGTGACGCTGATTGGTTGTTTGGTCTTCGCTTGGCTTTTCTGTGAGTAGGCTGATATTTGCTTTTGTTCTTTTCATGCTGGGTAGAGCTTGTAGGTCGTTTGCCTGTACGTTAAGTTTGGGATTGATCTCTTTTATGTACAGCGCTTCTAGGATGGGAAGTCGCCGCACATCTGCACACATGTCAACCAATTCTGTATTTTCTTCTAGAAATTTTCTTGTTATGATGATGCCATGTTGTTCTAATAGGTGACTTTTTGGGGCTCCGGAAGTTAGGTGGCAAGTAAGACGTCTGGACAGCTTCGTTGTCGTCATGCCGATGTAGGATGGGGGGAGGACTTCACAGTTTCCTCTTTTGCATGTGATCCTATATACGACATGGGACTTTTGTTTTGTCTCCCTCGTCTGGCTTGGGCTGTTACGGAGAAGGAGGTTGCTGGTGTTCTTGTTTTTGTAGTAAATTTGTAGTTTTATTCTCCTCTCTTGGTCTGCAGGTTTCACGTTACGGTGGACGATTTGTGATATTATTCTTTCTTCTTCCTGGTGAGCGGTGGAGAAGAAAGCCCGGTAGAAGATAGTTATGCCTTGACTCTTTTTTGTGGCGTTAGGGTTGTACCAGTTCTCCAAGATTTTCTTATTCTGACGGTTGATGTCTCTCTCGCTGAAGCCGTTGTTGATGAGGACTTGAGTGGATCGCTCGATTTCTTTGTGCATAAGTTGCCATGTACTGCAGTGTGTGAGAACTCTTGATGATGTAAAGACTCCACAATCGGTGCTACAGAATTGGTTGACATGTGTGCAGATGTGCGGCGACTTCCCATCCTAGAAGCATGTACATAAAAAGAGATCAATCCCAAACTTAACGTCAGGCAAACGACCTACAAGCCCTACCCAGCCTGAAAAGAACAAAAGCAAATAACAGCCTACTCACAGAAAAGCCAAGCGAAGACCAAACAACCAATCAGCGTCACCCACTCAAGAAGACGAGAAGCAAAAGTTATCTACCAATCACCGATGCCGCTAATAGGCTGCGTGGCAGGCAGACCGGCTAAAAAATAGCGCTTCACCTCGCATCTTAATCATGCTCACCTCAACTCCTGATGAGAAACCATCTTCCATACGCTGCTGAAGAAGGGTTCTTAGACCCGAAATCGCGATACAGCAAACATGACAAGCTACGGCGAAGTCATAAAAGTGATTAACAAAAGAGAATAAGACACTCTTAAGACAAAGAGAAAATATCTTTAAGAAGATAATAAACGCTGAACTAGCTATCACTTTTAACGAGATATATATATTATATATTATATATATATATATATATATATATATATATATATATGTATATATATATATGTATATATATACTAGTTATATGATATAATATATATATATATATAATATATATATATATATATATTATAATATATATATATAATAGGGTGGTCCAAACAACAAAATTTTGGAAATTTGTCTGGGCATGATATTATTCTTGTTTGAATTGGTGATACACGTAATCGAGTGAAGATTACGCTCCAATCGGAGAATATTTAGAGGTCCCCCCCGAAGAAGAAGTAAACAACATAAAACTTAAAAAAAAGGAAAAAAGCTCACAAAGAATAAAGATGTCAGTGTCATCCCATGTATTGGTATGTCCATACTACCTACTTTTACAAACAAGATTATACTTTGTTCAGGGTTCACTGAAGATAATGATGGTAATTTTGGATGTCAATTAATTTGGTAAGGTAACTTAAAGAAAGTTGTAACATATGCAATTTTTTTATTTAGACAAAAGTCTTCATCTCAA
This sequence comes from Chionoecetes opilio, assembly GCA_016584305.1. Classification (NCBI taxonomy): domain Eukaryota; kingdom Metazoa; phylum Arthropoda; class Malacostraca; order Decapoda; family Majidae; genus Chionoecetes; species Chionoecetes opilio. The sequence goes on along the minus strand of JACEEZ010021847.1, from coordinate 1,065,276 downwards.
GGTTAATATAAGCAAAACATTGTTGTTGTTTGATCAATAAGTACTGTTATTCCTTTCCGTTTGAACACTTGTACAGTGAAAGCAACATGGGCAAGTAAATAATGTAAATAATCAAAATAAAGGTAATACACTGTCCTTTTACTCCATATATGCTGCTTTGGAGGTGGAAGGCTGCTCCCTCCTGTGCTTGGCCACCACTTTCAGGAGGTACTATTGCTGGACTCGTCCTTGGTGATGATCGAGTTGAAGGAGGTGGCCAAGGCGATACCTCCGCCGCGTCGTTGACCACCTTCATCTGCGAGACGTTCCTCTTCATGTCCAGGAAGGTGGCCTCAGTCTCTCATGTCTCGGGACTCTTCCCCAAGAGGGTTCCCACTTCTTCCTCCAGTCCAGGAAGAAGACTATCCAGGGTCCTCCTAGTCCTGAAGATCACGAGGTCCTTCAGGTCAATGTCCGGGGAGAACCTCTTCCCGTCCAGTCGCTTGAGGCCTTTTCTCTCACGTCTGAACAGGTTCCTGACCATGGCCTCCTTCTCCTCATTGCTGATTCTCTCGGCCATGAAGGACAGAGCCACAAGGTCCTGCGAGACGTACCAAAGGTGACAACAGAAGGCTTTGAGCGCCACGTCCGCCACCCCTGGTTTGGGGATCCCTCGAGAGAGGTCTCGCATGAACAGGAGGTCGTTGAGGGACCATGGCCTCATTCCACTTTGTGGCGTACAGGAGGGCCACGAAGAGGGAAATGTCCTCCATGGCCTGCAGCTCGTGAGCGGTCAGCTTTACTTGACCTCGGAAGAGGAAGACCTACAGAGCGTAAATTCCCTTGACCATCCACCTTGCTTGGTGGAAGGCACCTGGGCCCGGAACCTGTAGTCTTTCCGAAGTCTCCTCCAAGAACAGGTACGAGAGCCAGAGGAGTTCTTCGTAGTCCTCCCTCGGGTGAGTGCCGCTCTCCAGAGCACTCTTCAGCTCGTGGAGGGCTCGCTCCCTGTGCACTGAGAGCTCCCGGTCAGAAGAGATGGAGGCTATCCTTTTCCATGGCAGAGCTCCAAGAAGTCTGGTCAATTAAGCTCCAACGATCCCTAAATCGAACGAAGAGAGGGATGTTCGGTCTCGGGAGGGTCCGTAGGAGCTCTTGAACAACGTCCACCCATGACGACCTCCAGCACGTGGTGTCGGCAGGCCACCCAGAGGAGCTCGCGTCCAAGGCCTTCCTGGATCTTCACGCAGGCCTCCTTCATACAGCCCCGTGTTGATGCCGTGCGTGTCGAACACCAAGCCCTGAACTCTGATCTGCAACTGAGCCTCCGAGACCGCCTTGAGGACAGCCTCTCCCTGAGCCGTGCCTGTGCTGCGGGGTATCTTGGGGACTCCCAGGAGATGTTCTCTCCCCCCAGCCGTGACCAGGATGGCGATTCGGTCGACCTGGTCCTTGCCCGACAGGTCAGGAAGTAACTTCCCGTCCCAGTGGACAAGGACAGGATTCCCCTCCGGAATGTTTATCGTTTCCGACTTGGCGATGGCCTCCCGATTCCTGATTCTGTGGCGTCGGATGGTGCTGCGAGACAAGGAGAGACGTACTCCCCAGTTCCTGTCCGGATGCCGCTGCAAAGGCTCCCATCGTCCCCATCGCCACCCGGTCCGAGACCTTGAACCGATCCAAGGTGGAGGTGATGTCCGCAGAGAGCAAGGCCGTGGATTTTGCTCCCACGACTTTACTCCGTTTCGGGTGACTGGGACCGGTGAAGTTTACATCGCTTTCGTCTGTTTCCCCGGCGGCGGAGGACGAAGACGAAGTCAGGCGGTCAGACAGTACGAGGAGGTCATGCTTCCTTCTCCTAGTACTTGTCTTCGCGTCTGGCAACGCATTTGTCAAATACAATAAGGCCATGCCTTACGGAAAACGAAGAATAAAGAAAAATGCCGGAATCGGCTTGTTGTTAGCGGACAATGTACGGTTATAATATGTGAGGCGCACCGCGCCTGTGTTGGCAGGGAGTTGGTGGCGGGGAGATTTGTTGGCGGGTGAGATTGAATCAAAACATTGTGCACTTCACGTGTCCGATCTCATTTGCACATTCTCCAGGGCTTTCTATCTGATTGATACACAATAATCAACTAGGAAATATGACTGCCGTAGGTATAGTGAGTTAGACTTCAAACATACTGGTTATTATGACTATATAGATATCATAGAGTAGCATTTTACCGCGCCTCTCATACTCTATACTCTCCTTGGGTCTTTGGTGTTTTATACAATGTTTTACTCAGGAATCACAGGCTTCTATACAATATAACATATAGAAGAAAATTCGTCTCTTAATATTATACTTTTGTGTTTTAAGTTGCAGTGGAATAAGCCCATATGTTTGTTTTCGCAGTAGACCTAACTTATTATCAACAATAGTGCGTTTAAACTGCCCGCTTACCTCCTGCATTTTTGGGTTCCAGTTCTCTCGATTGAGGAAACCTTGATGAGGGTGATTGGGTAATGGGATGAGTGATGGGTGGGGTGATGTGGTAATGGTGTGGGGTGATGGGTGAGTGGTGAATGGGTTGGGGGGTGGATGGGTGATGTGGTGGGGCAATAGAGTTAGGGGGGTTGATTGGGCTATGAGTGATGAATGGGTGTGTGGTGATGGGTAATGGGTAGTGAATGGGTGTGGAGGGTGATGGGTACTGGAGGGTGTAGTTGAATGGGTGGGGGGGTGATGGGTCATTGGGTGAGTGCAATGGGTTGGGGTGATTGTGAATGGGTTGGCGTTATAGCATGGTAGCTCTTTCTCACTCATCCATGATTTCAGGAAAGTTAGAAGGGGCTATCTGCGAGAGTTCCTCTCTATCTGGTCGTTTCTACTACAGTATAGGTGTGTTATAGGTTCCGCGCCCCCCCGTGGTCGGAATCCATTATTATACCAATTTTTCTTCTAGCTCTACTCTTCTATCTGTATGTTTTCTTACGACAGGGGCTATCTGTGTTTTGGTTGGGCCTTCGGCCCACCAAACACGGTTGGTGTGGGCCGAAAGTCCCAATAGCCCTACTCGCGGAGCTAGCCAAAAAGTCCGCCCGGAGGCGGCTTTGCGGCTAGTGTATATATAATAATAGATATATATTATATATATATATATATATACTACTATATATATAACTAATATATTAAATAAATATTTATATATATATATATATATATTATCTATATTATATTATATTAATATATATATTATTATATATATATAAATATATACATATATATTATGATTAGAGATATATTATATTTTATTGTATAGTTACTCAGCCGCAAGCCGCCCCCGGGCGGACTTTTTGGCTAGCTCCTGCGGAGGGCTATTGGTTGGTCCTTCGGCCCCCAAAACCACAAGGCATCTCACCAGTCACCACACAAATCCCATTCATCTCACCCACCATTTTCACTTTCACTGCCATTTACACCAATCACACCCCCCACTAATTCCCTCACCTTCAAACCTATCACCCCCCAGCCTATCATACCCCCCCCCCATGTTCACGTGCACCCATCACTCCCACACCCATCAACTTTCCTGCAATCATGGACCTTAACTGAGAAAGTGTTACTGCTCAAGCAGCAGAATAGTAACCATGGTTCTTGGTCTTTTTGTGTTGGGTGTGAGGATAAGAGCTTGCTGCCATCTCCCCACTCTTGGAGCATCCAAATAAGAGCCTGACCATGGGATAAGCAAGGTTGAAGTAGGTGAAGTCCACATATTATCAGTGATTGGCCTGTGACGCTTGTTGATTTGACATGGCAAAGTGTTGGAATTTCACTTGGTGGAACTGGAATCTCTTTTTGAATCTAATGGCATGTCTGAGTGGGAGTGATGTGGAATCTTGGGATTGACTACAGGACTTCTCCCTTTCCTTGTCCAGTGGAGGGTGATCATGGCCTCCATCATGATGATGTAAGCATCTTCTTGCAATTCACCTTGTCATTCCTTGCAGAGCTTGGACAGGAATCCAGATTTACTCATCCAGCACGATATGGCACACCCTCTTTGAGAGAGAGATCTGTGGGGACCTAGAAGATATTCCTAGGAAGGTTACCAACAATGAGTTCATGAACTCAGTATGGTAATGCACAGCTCTGATCTTCCTTCTATTACAGTGTCTAATGAGTAGTAGCTCCTGACACTGTCCAGGAATCACTGCAGTACGTCCCAAACATTGAATCTGAGATTGTAGTTGACAGTATTCCATTCCTTGTGGATGCCCAAAAGCATTGCCCTTTCACACAACCCCTTTGGATCCTTGTAGTGATGACCAAATTTTCCATATAACTTGAGCTTGCATGTTCACTTCATGTCTTTGACACAAATAGTTCATCAAGTCCAATCAAGGAAAGAGCATTTCATAATCCATCAATTTTCTCCAACTTGACTTTGCCATTGCTGCAGCATTCAGGAGTTTTCAGCCTTGAATCTTCTTCTTCTTTGCTTCCTCAATGACTGCATTTCTCAAAAGTCATCTCTCCAATGGTGCTGATGGATGGGAGGTGTGTACTCATGTTCTATCAATCTGAAGGCAGCTCCTTCCAGATCTGCATATGAAGCTCATCCTAGTTCTCCATTATGCAGCATTGTATGCTTTTTCTGTCCTGACTGGTATCTGTCTCTCTTCTGTTCTCCTGAGCTCTGGATCTGGCATGAGCTGATGCATCTGAATTCCTTGTCATGTGGTGACTATGGACCTTTATGCACTCTTCTTCTCCTGACTCTGGATCTGGCATGAGACTGATGCTCTGAATCTGGTCTGGACTGGATCTGCTCGTTCTGTCTCTGAGCTCTTGGAATCTGGCATGATCTGATGATATCTGAATCTTGTCTGGAAAACTGGTCTGCTCTTCTGTCTCCTGACTCTGGATCTGGCATTAAGCTGATGCATCTGAATCTTGTCCTGGACTGGATCTGCTTTTCGTCTCCATGGCGCTGTTGATCTGGCATGAGCTTGATGCATCTGAATCTTGTCTGGACCTTGGATCGGATCACTACTTCTGTCTCCTATGAGCTCTGGATTCTGTCTTGGCATGAGCTGATTGCCTCTTGTCTCATCTTGTCTGACTGGATCTCTTCTTCTTTGTCTCCTGAGCTCTGGATCTGGCATGAGCTGATGCATTTCTGGAATCTTGTCTGGACTGGATCTTCTTCATTTCTGTCTCCTGAGCTTCTGATCTGGCATGAGCTGATGCTCAATCTGAATTTTGTCTGGACTGGATATTCTCTTCTGTCTCCTGAGCTCTGGATCTGGAGAGCTGATGCCTGAATTTGTCTGGACGATTCTCTTCTGTCTCCTGAGCTCGGGATCTGCAGACTGATGCACTGAATCTTGTCTGGACCCCCCCCCCCCCCCCCCCCCCCCCCCCCCCCCCCCCCCCCCCCCCCCCCCCCCCCCCCCCCCCCCCCCCCCCCCCCCCCCCCCCCCCCCCCCCCCCCCCCCCCCCCCCCCCCCCCCCCCCTAATCTCCTTCCTCACCATTCCTACCACACATACGACCTTTCCTACCCCCCCCCCCTACCCTACCCATACCATCACAACTTTCACTCACCTCCCCCCACCATTCCCATCCCCCAACATTCCTCACCCATTCCTACCCTTCGGATTTTAAATTTTTCAACCCAAAATTTTTTTTACAATTCTCCTTGGCTCTACGAAAGTGCTTTGGATTTTTCGTAGGGGCTAACCTTCCTCTGTTAACCTGGTTTCATTTGGCTTGATGGAATTTGGGCGGGGGCCCGGAACCTTCCCCCCCAAACCCCCAACCACCCGGAAGCATACGGCCAAAACAAAATTTTTTAATTAAGCTGCTATCTTTGCTCCCTCCTGGAGCTGGATGATCTTCCCTTTAAAGAATTAATTGAAATACACCATTACCCATCACCACACACCCATTTTCATCACCCCCAAACCCCATTCATCACCCCCAGGGGGGTGGCCTTTCGGCCCACCAAACACGGACTCCCAGATAGCCCTTCTAACTTTCCTGAAATCATGGTTTGTAGAAATGTATGTATTCCCCCCAAACCCATTCACTCACCCATTACCCATCATCCCCACCCATTCACTCACCCATTACCCTCACCCCCCACCCATTCACTCACCCATTACCCATCACCACACACCCATTCACGCACCCATTACCCATCACCCCCCCCTATTCCCTCAACCCATCACCCATCACCCCCAACCCATTCACTCACCCATCACCCCACACCATTACCCATCACCCAACCCATTCACTCACCCATTACCCATCCCCCTACATCAAGATTTCCTCAATTCTCGCAACCCACAATTTTTTTCACAATTCTCGCTAATAGGCTGCTAAAAAAAAAAAAAAAAGTGATCGGAACATCTCGTAAGTGGGCTTAAAACCTTCCTTGGTAAACCTGGTTCCAAATATGTGCCATATGATGGGATTGGGCCACGGGGGGCGGAACCTATACCACACACACACACACCACACACAACAAAAGACAGACAGACAGACAGCACACTTTCGCTTATATTAAGCTGCTATCTTTGCTCCCTCCTGGAGCTGGATAAATCTTACCTTAAGAATTCATTGAAATACCCCTATTACCCATCACCACACACCCTTTTTCATCACCCCCCAACCCATTCATCACCCCCCAGGTGGTGAGCCTTCGGCCCACCAAACACGACTCTTCAGATAGCCCCTTCTAACTTTCCTGAAATCAGGGATGTAGAAATGTATGTATTCCCCCACCCATTCACTCACCCATTACCATCACCCCCACCCATTCACTCACCCATTACCCATCACCCCCCCACCCATTCACTCACCCATTACCCATCACCACACACCCATTCACTCCCCCGTTACCCATCACCCCCCACCTATTCCCTCACCCATCACCCATCACCCCCAACCCCATCACGCATCACCCCCCAATTCCCTCCCCCAAATTCACTCACCCATCACCCCACACCCATTACCCATAAACCCACCATTCACTCACCCATTACCCATCACCCTACATCAAGGTTTCCTCAATTCTCGCAACCCACAATTTTTTTCCCAATTCTCGCTAATAGGCTGCTAAAAAAAAAAAAAAAAAAAAAGTGATCGGATCATCTCATAAGTGGGCTTAAAACCTTCCCCTGGTCGACCTGGTTCCAAAATGTGCCATATGAGGTGATTGCGCCCACGGGGGGCGGAACCTAAACCACACACACACACACACACACACACACAACAACGACAGACAGACAGCCCAAAACTTTCGCTTATATTATTATATATATATATATATATATATTATAAAATATATATATATATATATATATATATATATATATATTAAAATATATATATATATATATTATATATATATTATATATCAAAAGGCGGAACCCTTTTGTCCGGCGCCATATGTAAACAACCCTTTTGCCTCATCCAGCTGAAAATGACTCTGCCATGGCAGCGGTCTCTTTAATACCGAAATAAACCTGAAAACATACCGAAATATATAAAAGATACAGAAAGAGGCATTTCTATGTATGTATTATGTCTCAATCCCAAAATATGGTATAAAGAGTATACTGTCCCAATATTTAAAAAAACGTTTTTTGGTGTATTTCGGTTTTAAACTCTTAATACCGAAATACTCCAAACACATACCCAAATATACCGTATGTGGTATATATTCGGTGTTTTCGTTCGGTGGAGACACTCCATGGCAGCACACGGCTGGTAAAAATGGACGAGGCCCTGCCCCGCTCATTTTCTGAGATACTGATTAGGTTTTCCTTGCATAAAAGTAGTACTTTTTCTGAGGGGGTATTTTAATGGAAATATTCCGCAGAAGTTGGTGGCCCCAACCACCCGGGCAATCGCGCACCATCAAATTATTTTTTTTTAACCTAAATAGCTCAACAAAACCTAACCAAAACTACCTTAAGCCTGACATAACCTAAACCAAACCTTAACATATAGCCTAAATCTAACCTAACCAAACTAAACGTAACTTAAACCTCAAAATTATTATTTTAAAAAAAGTTATATTTTTGGTTTCCGGAAGTGAGTAACTAGTGCACAATATACTAAACCGAAAATAATAGAGAAAAAGTAAGCTGTGAGGCCCTGTAAAGTCTGTGCTGACGGCGGTAGCGACCGCGCAGTTCTCGTCCAATATAATAACCCATGGCGATGAGACATGATGAGGCCTTTTGATGGCCATGTACAGTTCAAATAAGTTTTTTTACATTAATGATAGGATTTCCAGGGTCTTCCCATGATAATCAGAGTGTTCACTTTATAAAGTTACCTTTCCCCAAATTTAAAGTTCCCTGACGAGGAAGGACTCATCTTAGGGAAGGACTGCACACAGAAATAAGTGAATGAAATTGGGGAGGCACTTGTGTCGCAGTGGAATCATAGCAGGGGATAAAGGGAACATGGCCTAAGAAACAAGTACTTTATTCCAATTTAGTTTTGGCCCGTGGGCATCTTCAGAGGAATTTGGGTCACAGGCAAATCTGCTCTCGGGGGATCCAGGAGATCCATTGCCTGTTACGGATAAAGCTGATTGGTCTGCGTCCTGCCGCCCATCGTACTCCCTGATTGGCGAAAGTATTAAAAAAAGTATTATGTCTTATACAAATAGGGATAACTATTTATTCATTCACTAACCTAACCTTGACATTTGTCACCTAACCTAACCTTACCTTAACTAAGCATTGCAAGCTATTGATGGTATTTAATCTCTAAATGCAGAAACACGGGTAAAAGATGATTACATGTAAATATTGGGGCCTGTAATATCAAGATCAGTAATTGGAACTCGCCGAAAATAGGAACATTGCCGGACTGAAAAATTGGTTAAATTTGTATTTCAACCAGTAATTGAGTATGAGGTCATTATTACTCTTTTTCCCCTGTATTATGATGTGTTAAGACTGATGGTCACATTAAAAACTTCGGAAATGCCTTTTTGCAGTTATCTCCCCCTTCATAACAAACCTGGGGACCCGCGGGAACGCGGGTTTTGGGCGGGGAAAATGGCAACTAGTAGTTTTTTACTGATAGTATATTATGTGGATGACGTAAGATGTATCCCGGGAAACACTCTACGGAATAACAACCCGGAAATATATAAAAATAAAAAAACTGATAAAGTCTACGGGAATTATTACCTATTCTCGAAAAATCTCAACATTTAAACCAGTTTAATACAGTACATGGACATTGGTTATTTAACTAACACAACTGGGGGGGCCGGGCGCCCGGACCCCCCCGCTAGTTCACTAACCTAACCTGGGGTTGGTCGAGGTCTAACCTAAAGCAGAGAAAAAGGCGAGATACTGCAATATGATGCATTTTCAACGGGCTTGAGTGCGATCATCATTCTTTAAAGAATCCAAAATACATAGGAAAGAGTACTTTCAACCTCTTACTTTATTGGTTGAAAGTACCAAATTACCAAAAATTGGACACTCGCCATCGGTGGGAACAGTTCCAGTTATCGTGTTCACAAATGTCTGTTTTCCTTACGAACCTAACTCACTTCATTCACCTTATTTAAAGCCATCATCACCCCTAAAAAGTCACTTTCATACATTTCATTGTCGCCTGAGAGCCTCCCAAAAAAACACAATAACATGGAGCTCTAATTTCGTGTCTTTGTGATATTCACGCCAGTATTTCCTAATGTACTTCATCTATGACACCTAACTCCCCTTCATTCAACTTATTTAAGCATCTCATCTTCCCTAACAAGTCACTATGGAACAATTAAAATATCGAACAGGACCTCCAAGCCACAGATTAATAGCCCTACCGATATTTCATGTTTCACTAATGTTTACCCGGGTATCTATATATGTGCTTCTCTGCCACACCTAACACACTTCCTTCTATTGTTTAATGTCCTAATCTTAACACGGTACTTGCATTTCGAGGGAGATAATGTCCGTAGTGGGAACTTGTAAAGATGCGGAGGAAGACGCCATTTTATTCAAAGGTGCACTTGAATATCGAAAACCTTCTGGAGCAACCTTGAATATGGACCATGTCAAGTCCGAAAACTGCTCCAAGGCGCGCGCGAGGACAGAATAAATTCAAGATGGGCCAAGGGTTTTTTCAAATTCTGATGTAAAGACCTCGCGAGTAGGCCCCTATGACCTGTCCTGTATTTCTCAGCCTCTTAAGGAAGACTCTTGGCCTTGGATACTATCTCTATTTTCTCTCTCTCTCTCTCACCTCTCTCTCTCTCTCTCCCTCCTCTCTCTCTCTCTCTCTCTACTTTCGACAGCCTCAGAGAAAAGTTTATCAATATGAAGTGTGCATTTTACTTCTAAGACATTATAGATTACTTTCAGACTGATGATTCATAGATGCTTTGAGGCTGAAAAAAAACAAATTCAGAATGAATAGTATGAATAAAACGTGTATGAATACCATATATATCGTAAATATATAATAATTTAAAATATTATTTTATATTTACGAATTATATATTACATATTTACGAATATACAACTCAAGCTGCATATCCGTGGCCCCCAAACCTGTCCTTTGTGAACTCAACTTTCCACCTTCTTCTGATCCCAGCTGGATTAACCTAGCGGCATTTTGAGGGGGGTGGCGGGATTAGTGGAAGGAGATGAACTCTAATATTTCACATCTGCTATACACACACTCTCTCTCTTTCTCTTTCTCTCTCTTCTTCCTTTCTCTCCTTTCCTCTCTCTCTCCCCTCCTCTCTCTCTCTTTTTCTCTCTCTCCCCTCTCTCCTCTCTCTCTCTCTTTTCTCTCTACTCCCCTCCCCTCTCTCTCTCTCTCTTCTCTCTCTCTCTCTATATATATATATAAAAGAGAGGAAGGGGTATATAGGGCGGAGATTTTCTCTGAGACAGATTTTTCGTTAAAAGTGATAGCTAGTTCAAACGTTTATCTTCTTAAAAATATTTTCCCCTTTGTCTTAAGAGTGTCTTATTCTCTTTGTAATCACTTTATGACTTCGCCGTAGCTTGTCATGTTTTGCTGTATCGCGATTTCGGGGCTAAGAACCCTTCTTCAGCGCATATGGAAGATGTTTTCTCCTCAGGAGTTGAGGTGAGCATGATTAAAATGCGAGGTGAAGCGCTATTTATAGCCGGTCTGCCTATTTAGCGGCATCGGTCTGCCTATTAGCTATTAGCGGCATTACTGCTATTAGCAGCCTATTAGCGGCATCGGTGATTGGTAGATAGCTTTTGCTTCTCGTCTTCTTTAGTGGGTGACGTGGTTGGTTGTTTGGTCTTCGCTTGGCTTTTCTGTGAGTAGGCTGTTATTTGCTTTTGTTCTTTTTATGCTGGTAAGAGCTTTTTTAGGTCTTTGCCTGTACGTTTAGTTGGGATTGATCTCTTTATGTACAGCACTTCTAGGATGGGAAGTCGCGCACATCTGCACACATGTCAACCAATTCTGTACTTTCTTCTAGAAATTTTCTTGTTATGATGATGCCCTGTTGTTCTAATAGGTGACTTTTTGGGGCTCCGGGAAATTAGGTGGCAAATAAGACTCTGGACAGCTTCGTTATCGTCATGCGATGTAGGATGGGGAGGACTTCACAGTTTTTTTTTGCATGTGATCCTATATACGACATGGGACTTTTGTTTTGTCTCCTTCGTCTGGCTTGGGCTGTTACGGAAAAGGAGGTTGCTGGTGTTCTTTTTTGTAGTAAATTTGTAGTTTTATTCTCCTCTCTTGGTCTGCAGGTTTCACGTTACGGTGGACGATTTGATATTATTCTTTCTTCTTCCTGGTGAGCGGTGGAGAAGAAAGCCCGGTAGAAGATAGTTATGTCTTGGGCTCTTTTTTGTGGCGTTTTGGGGTTGTCACAGTTCTCCAAGATTTTCTTAGTCTGACGGTTGATGTCTCTCTCGCTGAAGCCGTTGTTGATGAGGACTTGAGTGGATCGCTCGATTTCTTTGTGCATAAGCTGCCATGTACTGCAGTGTGTGAGAGCTCTTCTGATGTAAGCACCGATTGTGGAGTTCTTATATCTCTGTGGGCATTCGCTTTCTCCGTTGAGGCAGTGTCGGTGTCGTTGGTTTACGTAGACGTTTGTGATGAAGATTCTTCTTCTTGCGTAACAAGGACGTCTAAGAACGGTATTGATTTGTCTGAGCTGCTTTCTATGGTGAAGGTGAGGCCTGAAGTATCTTGTAGACAGAGCTTCAGCTGTTCTGCTTCGTAGTGACTTGTTGTTTTGATGAAGAGTCATCGATGTAGCGGCAGTATATGTCGGGCTTGCTTTTTTTCTTGAATACTTCTTTACGCAGCCCATGAAGAAGTTTGCCAACAATACTCCTAGGGGAGAGCCCATAGCGACGCCGTCTATTTGTTGATACTTGCTCCTCGGGGAGAGGTAAAAGTTCCCCGAGGGAACAAGTATCAACAAATAGACGGCGTCGCTATGGGCTCTCCCTTAGGAGTATTGTTGGCAAACTTCTTCATGGGCTGCGTAGAAGAAGTATTCAAGAAAATAAGCAAGCCCGACATATACTGCCGCTACATCGATGACATCCCAGCTAACCACCACCGGCGGGCCTACGTAGGCATTAGAGCGGCGAACGGCGGCCACCAGCGGCAACTTTGCCTCCCGATGCCCTCCGTAGTGCCGCTGGTGTATTTTCAGAGAGGAAAATTTATTATTTGTAAATCAATGTACAGAATTTGAAAAATGTATTCCTTTTATGTGTAAACATTCTAAAACAACAGTTATATGATGATATTGATGTAGTATTGCATCAGAATGGTGATAACCAGCGGCTACTTGACGTAAGACCTCCGTACCAGCAGGCCCGCTGCGGTGTATATTTGAAGTGCACAAGAAAATATTAAGTTCTGCAGCATGTTCCCCTTCATAAACATGAACAGGTTGAAGTTTTAATCAGAGGTACAATAATGTTATGATGATTCAGCAGTAAACTCCCGCCCGCATCATGTGCTGCGGGAAGCAAGGCAAGGACATCAACAGGGCCAAGAGGAGCTCCCTGTCTGATGAAAACTTCAACATTTCATGTTTATGAAGGGGAAAACATGCTGCAGAACTTAATATTTTCTTGTGCACTTCAAATATACACCGCAGCGGGCCTGCTGGTACGGAGGTCTTACGTCAAGTAGCCGCTGGTTATCACCATTCTGATGCAATACTACATCAATATCATCATATAACTGTTGTTTTAGAATGTTTACACATAAAAGGAATACATTTTTCAAATTCTGTACATTGATTTACATATAATACATTTCGTGAGCCTGTGAGGCAAGTGGCACCCTTGTTTTGATGGCCGCTGGGCGGGCGCTGGGCCGCTGGCGTTCGAAACTTTGAATGCTCCGCTCAGCTCCAGGCCAGGCCGTCCACCGCTATGTTTTGAGGTAATACGCCTTTATTATAAGTTTATTGTGGTTTATTTAGGCATAGGGTGGAGTATGGAGGTTTGATATGGTGTGGTGAGGTTGGGGAGGCTGGCGGGGTTGTGTGAGAGGCGGGAGAGGTGATAGTTATTAGGGTTTGGGCTGGCGGGGGTAAGGGAAAGATGGAATAGGGGGATAACCGGATATGATGTTGCTTGGTGTACCTTATTATCCATGAACAAGCTGGCAGTACACGTCATACCACAGCTGAAGATACGGCTCGGAAACCCCGAGTCCGCGGGTAAGGAAACGGCGGCTGTATTCTGCTTGTAAATGTCTAAAGATCTGCGGTGGTGGTATTTTAGTTTAGTTATTTTAGTTTATAATTAGCGAGTATGCTCTTTTCCCAGAAGGTTTACAGGGATTTTCGTACACAAGTTGTTTCGTACCCAGGTTTTGTTATTTTTTTTTCATACACAAATTTTTGAGTTTTTTTCGTACATCCCTGGTGTTCCGTATCTCTAGAAATCAATTTCAACTCTCTGAGCTGAGTGTACGAAGGGACTATGGTTTCATATAGACTATGAAACAACTTTTTGATGTACAAAACAATTTGTGTACGAACGATGTGCACCTTTCAGAATTACAGTTTGATTTATATATTTTTTCCAATTTTTTCAGCTACCACTACCTATCACCATAACTACCTGCCCACCACCATCACCACCACCACTACCACCCACTCGCACTATGGAGGAGGAGGATTCAACCCAACAATGGATGATGCGTTTGCAGTCTGTCATCAACTCAGGCTGTACTGTGTACAAGGTAAGGGTAAAGATTTGTTTTATCGGTTACAGGGAGGTTTTCGTACAAAAGTTTTTTCGTACCCAGGTTTTGTAGTTGTTTCGTACACTGATTTTGAGTTTTTTTACATACCTGGTGTCGTTTCGTAACTTTAGTAGTCAAGTTCCAACTCTGAGCTGAGTGTACGAAACGACTATGGTTTCATATAGACTACGAAACCACTTTTGGTGTACGAATCTACTGGTGTACGAAACAACTTGTGTGCGAACTGACTGCACCCCGTTTATCGCCCCTCCCTTATCTCGCTTCTACCTTATGAAGGGACTAAACGTTTGTCACACACGTCTTCTACTAACCTTCAAACCTTTTGGGAAAGCTGTTACTTGGGTCAAAAAAAACTGACAAAAAATGATCTAATAAGAATAAATAAAGTTGCTACTCCGCCGCCCGCCCTCAGCACAGTCTAGACTGTTGGCCAAGGTTTGTAGGCGGGTTAGATTTAGTTTTAAAAGTTAGATTTAGATATAGTTTTATTAGATTTTAGTTAGATTTAGATTATAGTTTTATTGGAATAAAAATTAGATTTATAATTATAGTTTTATTGGAATATAGTTAGATTTAGATTATAGTTTTATTAGATTTTAGTTAGATTTAGATTATAGTTTTATTGGAATATAGTTAGATTTAGATTATAGTTTTATTAGATTTTAGGTAGATTTAGATTATAGTTTTATTAGATTTTAGTTGTTTAGATTATAGTTTGGATTGGAATATAGTTAGATTTAGATTATATTTTTATTAAGATTTTAGTAGATTAGATTATAGTTTTATTGGAATATAGTTAGATTTAGATTTAAGTTTTATTATTTTAGATTATAGTTAGATTTAGATTATAGTTTTATTATTTTAGATTTAGATTATAGTTTTATTATTTTAGATTATAGTTAGATTTAGATTATAGTTTTATTATTTTAGATTATACCTAGTTAGATTTAGATTATAGTTTGTTATATTTAGTTTTATAGTTAGATTTAGATTATAGTTTGTTATATTTAGTTTTATAGTTAGATTCAGATTATAGTTTTCTTAGATTATGTTAGATTTAAAATTATAGTTTTATTAGATTATAGTTAGATTTAGATTATATTTTTATTAGATTATATTTTAGATTTAGATTATAGTTTTATTAGTTTTTTAATTAGATTTAGATTATAATTTTATTAGATTATAGTTTGATTTAGATTATAGTTTTATTAGATATAGTTAGTTTTAGATTATAGCTTTATTAATTTAGATTATAGTTTTATTAGATTATACTAGTTAGATTTAATTATAGTTTGTTATATTAGTTTTATAGTTAGTTTTAGATTATAGTTTTATTATTTTAGATACATTTTTTATTATATCATAGATAGATTTATAATTTTTTTTAGGGCCAGTTAGATTTAGTTTAATTAAAAAATAAAGCTAAACTAATAAAGCTAAAAAGCTATTAATGTATTTTCTGCTGTATTTACTATTATTATTATTTTTTTTTTAGGGTTTTGGGGTGGGTGGTGGGTTTTCCTTTCACCTTTTGTACCCTTGTTTCAGCAGCAGGTTCTCCCGCAGAAATTTCCCAAGGGTCAGCCGCACCCACAGACTCAAGACCTCCCCACTCAGCCTCCAGGGAAAAGACTCTCCCCCTTTCCCTATGTATTTCTATGTATTCCTCCTCCTCCTCCTTCTTCCTATGTATTTCTATGTATTCCTGCTCCTCCTTCTATGTATTTCTATGTATTCCTCCTCCTCCTTCTTCCTATGTATTTCTATGTATTCCTCCTCCTTCTTCCTATGTATTTCTATGTATTCCTCCTGCTCTTCTATGTATTTCTATGTTTCCTCCTCCTTCTTCCTATGATTTCTATGTATTCCTCCTCCTCCTTCCCCTTTCCTTCTTCCTTTGTATTCCTCTGTTTTCCTCTTAGGTTGAAGTTTTAAAAATCAATATTCAAATTAACATGAGCTTCTAAATACTTCATGATTCTTCTAAAACGACTACTACTACCACTACTACGTATTTCCCAAAAAACTACTACTACTTATAAAACTATACTACAAAAAACCACTACTACTATTACTTCTAAAGCTATTACTACTACTACTTCGAGACAACTACTACTAAAACCACTACTACCTACTACTTCTAAAAACCAACTACCACCACCACTCCCTACTACCACTACTACTACTATCATATATCCCTTTATATTTCAGCTTAAACCCAGAGAGGCAACCCAAACTACCACTACCCAGGCTGAAAATCCACCAAACTGACCGAACCCCAACCTCTACCACCACCACCATACTACCTCCTTCCTCCCCCCTCTACCCTCCCCCATCCGACACTTCTCCCACCACCATCATCCACCTCTAAACTACAAAAACACCATTCCATATCCACTCCGGAACTCCCATAGCAATTTTAGGTGGGGTCGGAGCGAAAGTCAATCTCAGGTCAAGCCGAAACCCTGCGGAGAGAGGTCAATTTTTTAATGCCGTTTGGGAAGGAAAATTCGTACCCTGGTCTTTCCTGGTCCCCTGGTACCCTGGAGGAGGAAGGAAGGGATTCCTTCCCCCTCCTCCTCCTCTTCCTCTTCTTGTCCCATCTACATACCACCCCCTCCTCCTCCTTTTTCCCCCTCTCTCCCATTTTCTCCCTTTCCTACTCCTCTTTGTCTCTCAAAAACCCATAACCACTACTACCATTTCTACTGCTACCCCAACCCCCCCCCTACACCACACCACCTCTCCCTACTGTTTTTCATCGCAGCACACCGTTAGTTAGGTCAGGTCATAGGTCCAATACATCGTCGGGGGTTTCAATGGGATACTGGGAAGGTCATGGCCTTTGTTTAACAGGTCAAGTACTGTGTCTGAGGTCAATACTGTCTTTGCTGGGCCCACAGATGGTCGGGTAGCGCCTTTCTGGCGCCATGTTAGGGGGTACGTACGGGGTTTACCGAAAAGGCAGGCCACAGCTACCTAATAATTAAATGTTGTATTCCTCCGCCATTCACATCCCACATATACAATTACCTGTAAGTCGAGGAAAACCTTAAATTAATAGTCTAAAGGTACTAAAATTTCCAGTTACCTTTAAATTTGCAACATCGAAATTTACCGAAATAAAAACAACAACTTTGTTTTGAAATACCGTGGAATGTTCATGGAATTGTCACGATAGGAATTTCACGGCAAAAACCCAATTTTAGAACTCGAACGACGCAGAAAATGTTCTTTACCATTTAATTTTGTTCTTCTCTTTTTTTATAAAGCATCTACCACTGCCGCAGACCAGGATGCAGCATGGTGCTTGATACACTGGCAGAGTGCTGATGGTGTTGTATGCATGGACATTTTTTTTCAAGGTACATTAAATTAGCTTTACTGAATTATTTATTGCAAACAATGGGTTTTAGTTGCTTTTCAATAATAAATTAGGGAAAAGATTGGTTTTAGGGAACTCTCCTTTTTGCGAAAAATACACCCGTTATGTGACTGTTATTTTTTGTTTTTTTTTCACGAAGATATTTTTTTAACCCTCAATCAGTCAGCACGTTCTTTTCCTCAATAGAGCAGTAAACTTTAAACCCAACCTGAGTTAAAAGCGTGAGTAATTTTTTTTGCTTTAAAGTGGATGATTACTTTTTTTTTGCTCGGGCCATGAATTATGTTTACTTTAAAAAAAAAAAAAACTGATCACTTCTATAGACATAACCTTATGAATGCTTTCGCAGATCCATCCATCATGGGGGAGTTCGTGACTTCGTATGTGGAAATCCCCAGAACTGAGGCGCTGGTGGCACTGGGTTTTCAAAATTACCAACGCTTGACCAGCAGGGATGAAAGGATCAGTGGATTTAGTGGGCGAACATCGCCTTCAGAATGCAGGAAATGGATGTATTGTGAGATTAAGATAATAATGATGAATAAAAGTATTCCTTTGATGGTTGTTTTATAATATTTTTTGTACAAGTGTGTTTGAATGTGTCAGGCTCTTAAAAGCTTATAAAAATGTAAATGGCAATATTATTTTTTCATCATAATTTTATATGTTTTTATAATTCTCTCTCCCCTCCCCTCTCGCCCCTCTCTCCTCTCTCTCTCTCTCCTGAACTCATGGTTGGGGTTCTCAATGCAGATGAAGGCAGCAACAGCTATTGGATTGAAGAAAGAATTTGTTTCCCTCAGACTTTTCGAGCACCTCATAGTTCATGTATATACCAGAGCAGTGATACCTTTGCTTGCACAGCTATGCTGTTATCGTTTTTAGGTAGGTAGGACTTGTGTTTTCGAATTAATATAGAGCTTACATGTCATGTATTTATCTATCATGATGCAACATTCGGTTACCAGGGTGCAATGGCAATTTAAGTATTTTTCAATCAGAACATCCTAAATACCTATAACGCCAACAATGCCTCTACATGGTTAATGTACATTTTCTTGTACATTTTCCCTTTCCCGAATCCCTTCGGAGCTTGTTTCTGTCATTGCTGGGATCATTGATAAGCAAAGTCTTCCTTTCTTCCCCTTTAACCACTGCAGCACAACTGTCTACATTGTGGACTTCCTGCACCATGTCCCAACTCACTTTCTAAGTAATTTTTTTATTGAATGCTTCATATGTAATGTGGAGTGCTTTAAGTGAACAAGTGACTCAAGAAATGTACACATCATGATGCACTTGTAACCTACTCCCAAAAGTATGGCCTTCACCTTTGAGAAACTGTAATACGGGATTGATTTTGTTTTTCTCAGGTTTGGAAGAGTGTGTAAAAGATGCAAATTGAGAGAGAAAGAGAATAAGAGGGTTTCCCGAAGAGTAAGTTGAAGAGTGGTTTTCACTAATGCTAACCCAACTTTCCACCAAGGGGATAATATTGCTTCTATGATGTATGGGGGTAAGCACTAATGCTTGCCCAATCCTACCTTTCCTTTCTGTGCCCATAGTGTGTGGTGCCAACTCCATTGGAACCTGTGTTACTAACCTCCTTTCACAAATTTCTCCTTTGTGACTCTAACCTTCTAAGGAAATGCCACCTATTCACTGACAGAGAGATGGTTCTAAAAACTTCTCAGTTAATTAATGTAATCCTATACTAACATTGTAATGTAACTGAATGCATTTTGGTGAATTAGTTACATCACATATACCAGAAAAGTTTACAAGCAGTTTTCTCGCTTTACCTTTATTATGAATTTTGGTGACTGGGATGCATTTTTGACTGACAATATGGGGGGTCACATTTTATTAACCATTAACCATAAAACCATTATTGGTTCCTGACCCTTGTGGGAGTTATAATTTGTCTGGATTAAAAAAGATTTGCCCTAAATATGTACTACAGTACATACTCCATTATCTGTCCTCATTCACAGACATGTGGCTGTTGCCAATACACTGACAGTACCGTATGTCAAATTTCATGTACTTAAAAAATATTTTGTTGTGCGTCTGCTTTCAATATGAAACAGTGTAGAAGTCATTTCTATATATTGTAGAATTGATTCTGAACTCTTCGCAGCGCGGGCGCTTCGGTGTATGCGCCGACTTCAGCTACAAACCATGACAGGCGAATGGAGGAGGTGGCAAGGGAGCAGATGCAGATAGAGCAGAAGAGGCACCAACAGTGCCGTGGAGCATCTGAGCAACACTCCTCAGGCTGGTGTTGGCTCAGGAGAACAGCACTTAAAACCTGATCGCATCAATCATTGGAGGCATACCCCACGGGGCAAGTCGCCAAAGACGCTGCAAGAATATACCTCGCTCAAGGGTGTCCTTTGGTGCGCGTGGGGATCGACCGTCCGCCGCTCGTGCGGCAGGAGTTAACCAGTCTGCTGGCCCACTCACTTGATGCCTAACTGATCTGAATTAAAGTGTCCACCTGTTATATTGAGCCAGACATGAAACCAAAAGATAAAGAATGAAATAATACAAGGATAAATTCATAAATACACATACAAAGCGACAGAAATGTTTTTTAAAGACATACAAATTTTGCTGTCAAAACTAGTACATTTTCACGGATTTTCAGGCAGACACCGATAGAAATAAGAGGCAGGCCCGACAAAAAAAACTTGTTTCACTTTAGGAACTGGGTGTATGTATACTTTACGCTTCATTCCAATGCAAGGAAGCTAGAGACACGTTCTGTAGCTTCCTTGTTCCCGTGTTTGAGTAGTGTGGAGGGGTAGGGTTAGGGGTGGGAGGGGGGGGGTGGTGGGGGGGGGAAAGAGGGAAGAGGGTGTGTTTTTTAGTGGACAGCTGTGGTGGTGGTGGTGAGATGGTGTTGAGACATGAAGAGGAGGAGGGATAAAAACCCGCGAAGGAACTTTTTTTTACCCCTTTTATTTAATTCATGTCTCACACCATCTCATCTCTCACCACTAGTTTGGTGGAAAAAAAGTTAGAACCACCTCGGAAAACGTCAAGAAGACCAAGCAAGCAAGTCTTTGACATTTTTTTCCCAGGTTGTTCTAACTCTTTTCCACCAAACTAGTTTACCAACTCATCATTTAGAGCCTGATGAAACCCGATTTTAGACAGCATTTTTGGGGGTTCCCGTCTCCCAAAGTATCTGGCTCATGGACTTGCCACCACTGTACAAAGTGACTATATGTGTCTTTCTTAACAATGGACTGATTTGTCAGGCAAAATACATCGTAGACCTGGGGAGGGGGTAGAGGAAGGTGGGGTGATGGGGGGAAATTAGGCGCAAGGAGCAAAGATGGCAACCCTCTCCCCTTCATACATATCTTTGTGCAGCCTGAGCGATGTGGAGCACTGTGAGGAAATAACCTCCCAGCCAGTGAGATGTCAGATATACGACAAACCCGAGAAATTATAACACTACACTGAGAAGGGCAAAAAATCTGAAGACGTTCTTGTCCTAATTTTTTTTTGCAGTGACTATATAATATATTTATTTATTTATTTACAGTGGAGTCGACCCTAGCGCATCTGCCCTTATGTTAAAAGGAAAGGGTATGATATTATAAGACAGGATGGTATGGAAACCCGCAGAGAGGTATATGAAGGTGGATGGGATAGGTTACAGGAAGGAAATCCTGCTAATTCGAGTGTTTGAAAAGGTTGACCAAAAATATCTGGTTGATTTTATAGTTCATAATTTTGTATGTTTTTTTATGGCCTGCAAATGATTTAAATGTTGAAATGGATCTCGATTAAAAAATATTCAATCTTCATTCATCTCGTTCTTCCATGGCTGTTCCACCATGTAAATCCAATGCGGAATTTATTTGTGTTAATAAAAATAAACGAAGTCCAAAGTGATTTGTGGTTCTCTTCATCATTTAATGGATAACGACAAAAATATTTTGGCTTGGGACTTAGAGCATATTGCATATTTAGTAATGTTTTATGGGTGTTGAACAGTCCCTGGCCCGTACCGAGAGTCATGTGAAAAGGGTTTAGCGACGACTTTGTTGACAGGAAGGGTACCATAAAAGAGATATTTTTCGGAACGAAAAAGCAGCGGGCGTAGGTCGGCACAAAGACACGGTCACCTTCGTGTCTTTGACACCGTCGTCGCTGCTCTTTCGTTCCGAAAAATATCCCTTTTATGGTACCCTTTTCAGTCAACGAAGGTTGTCGCTCGCCCTTCAGCATGACTCTCGGTACGGGCCCATCAGTCTTTAGCGGCTAATGGTCTGTGCAACACCTCTAAAAACATTACTGTATCTGCAATATGCTTAGAAAGTGTAACCGTAAATATTTCTCATATCAGTTAAAATAACAGCGGCAAAGGGTCATATGCCCTACGGCGGGCCGCTAGGAGCGGCCCGCCGGTGAGCCTCTGAGCAAATTCACAGCGGCCCTACGTCGTACACTTCCGTCGGGCCGCCGGTAAGACATACGGAGGGCCTCCGGAGGCCCTCCGTCTTTGTGTTTGCTGGGATCTTCATCAAAACAATAAGTCACTACGAAGCAGAACAGCTGAAGCTCTGTCTACAAGATACTTCAGGCCTCACCTTCACCATAGAAAGCAGCTCAGACAAATCAATACCGTTCTTAGACGTCCTTGTTACGCAGGAAGAAGAATCATTCATCACAAACGTCTACGTAAAATCAACGAACACCGGACACTGCCTCAACCCGGAGAAAGGTATGCCCACGAGATAAAAGGATTTCCACAATCGGTGCTTACATCAGAAGAGTTCTCACACACTGCAGTAAAATGGGCAGCTTATGCACAAAAAAAAATCGAGCGATCCTCAAGTCCTCATCAACAACGGCTTCAGCGAGAGAGACATCAACCGTCAGACTAAGAAAATCTTGGAGAACTGGTACAACCCTAACGCCACAAAAAAGAGTCAAGGCATAACTATCTTCTACCGGGCTTTCTTCTCCACCGCTCACCAGGAAGAAGAAAGAATAATATCACAAATCGTCCACCGTAACGTGAAACCTGCAGACCAAGAGAGGAGAATAAAACTACAAATTTACTACAAAAACAAGAAACACCAGCAACCTCTCTCCGTAACAGCCCAAGCCAGACGAAGGAGACAAAACAAAAAGTCCCATGTCGTATATAGGATCACATGCAAAAGAGGGGAAACTGTGAAGTCCTCCCCTCATCCTACATCGGCATGACGACAACGAAGCTGTCCAGACGTCTTACTTGCCATCTAACTCCCGGAGCCCCCAAAAAATCACCTATTAGAACAAACTGGCATCATCATAACAAGAAAATTTCTAGAAGAAAGTACAGAATTGGGTTGACATGGTGCAGATGTGCGGCGCGATTCCCCTCCTAGAAGCGCTGTACATAAAAGAAAATCAATCCCAAAATTAACGTACTGGCAAACGACCTACAAGCTCTACCCAGCATGAAAAGAACAAAAGCAAATAACAACCTACTCACAGAAAAGCCAAAAAGCGAAGACCAAACAACAACCGCGTCCCCACTCAAGAAAAAACCCGAGAAGAAAAAGCATCTACCATCACCGATGGCAAATGGGCTAATACAATAGGAAATAGGCAGCAAATGGCCGGGCAGACCGGTAAAATAGCGCTTCACCTCGCATCCAAGCCCCCACCTCCATCCGAACCTCACTACTTCCACCCCTCAACCAGCTCATGCCAGCCCATTTTTCCTCCGACCAGGGGCCATAGATACACCAGAACTACCCCCATCCCCTCGTTGCTGTTTAATCTCCATGGAACGTTAGGGCCCCTCAGACCCCGATTCCCCCTCCCTCATCGAGCAGCCCACCGGGGACTCAATAAATGTTTTCCTACCCCAGGAGCATGCTGCCACCATCACCCCTAAAGCTCCCAGGCTACTCTTTTTTCTACCCTCGTACTCCCGGTTACCTCCAGGATAACATTTTTACCAAACACTACTTCGTTGCCTACGCTTGACAACCCCATCCCTGCGGTGAGGGGGTAAAAGCCCTTGGCATTTACCCTCCATCTCCCACACTTCCCTTTTCACATATACAATTTGTACCGCACCTAAAGGGCTACTTTGGCCCTTTCAAACCTTTTGCTCTTGCTGTCACAAACCCGTTGGTTCTACGGTGACCTTAATGCACTTTATCCCATGCTCGGGCCCTGTTTACCAGCAATAGGCCGGCCGCCCTACATGGGATGCTGCTGATTCTGACCGGTCAATTCTCCGATGTCTCTATCCCACACCTTCCAAGACAGTTGGACCTCCCAGGGGTATCCGCCTGCTAGCCCCCAGGGCTTCATGGGCGATTCTCCCCTTCTCCCCATTTTCACTTTGGGTGGGCTGGTGGACATCCAGTAGCTCTTCTCCAACTCCCACCGAACCCCCCGCTTTCATATGCGAGATCCCAAAAGGGGAATTGTTTCTGGCTCATCTGAGGATCTTTTCCCAACGAGCTCCACACCCTCCCTCTTGACGCTCAAGCGACAGGTCTCTGCTATCACCTTCAAGCAGCCCCCTTTTCCTTCCTGTACAAACCCCAGGCCCGCCTCTATAAGACCGTTGGATCTATTGCCCCGCAAAGGGAATCAACCACCGTTTTTAATGCGAGACCACCGAGTATCATCTCGGGGCCCAGGGTTTTAATGCCGCTCGCAAACAGTTCCGTCGCCCCCCTTCCCTTCCACCCCAGCTACCCCCAAAAGCTTTTGTTCCCATGCACAGGCGTAAAGACCCCCCTCCGCACCATGCTCTCCCCCACTGGGGCCGGGGTATCTTTTTTTCCCCACCCCTCGGAGTATGTGGAGACCGTTCGGGCCATATACCCTTTGGGTCCTCCTCCGTGCCCCCATCCTGCTCCAACTGAGGAAGCCGAAAGACTGGCTAAAATTTTTCGCTGCCCCACTTGCCACCACTGTTCCTTCTGAGACCCGAAAATACAACAAGTTCTTGCGGGTTTCCCCCCGCACTGCCCCCTTCACGTGCCTCCCAGAAAAAGTGGAGTCTGATGCCCATTCCCACAGTGATTACTGGGGCCTTGCAAAAACCGGCCAGACCCCGCCCCCGGATCCGCCCAAGTCCCCTACCCCTACTCTATCCCTCGGCCTCAGGGCAAGGGGCTCCCCTCCTTGCACTCTTAAACCTCCCCTTTGCTACGGGAAACTTGCCTGCTTCCTGGAAAACTGCACCACCCAGCAAATCCCCAACCCCCCAAAACCCTGGAGCCTTTGGCCGTTTCTTACTCAGCTGCCCTCAAAGACCTGGAGCCCCCGGGTTCTGGTCTCTAAAATGGAGTTGGCAGCTCTACCCCCCTTTTTGCTTACCAGGGAACGGGAGTAAAAACTCCCTGCCTGATGCCCCTTCTTGGTGCCCGGGGGCCCCGGGCGGGCCTTGTTATATTTTTAACCTCGAGAAGGCCTTTGAACTGCAAACCCCTCGTCATCCTGGAACATTCCCCATCAAGGGGAAAGCGGGGGGCTACCTTCTTCAAAGGCTCTCTGACTTTCCCCAAGATCGCTCACCCGGGGTGCGCTTTTTAAAGGAAAGGGTCTCCAAAAATCGCCCCCACAGCCTAGGCACCCCCTCAAGGCAGCTGTCTTAGCCCTTTCCTATTCAAATCCTATTGGGGAAAGGGGGTTTTCCCCCTAACTATAGAGAGGATTCAGCTTCTCTGCTATGCTGCGATTGGCCCCCTTTTTCCTGGACGGTGCCAACCCAACGATATCAGCAGCCTTAGACTGCCCCCAACAAAGCTGCACCCCTCTGGGGCTCAAACTCAACCCGGACAAATCCGCTATATGCCTTTGGCCCAAACCCCCACCTCCCCAGCCACTCCAGCTCGGGCTCCTGTCCTACAGTACCCCCCACACATCAAAACCTGGCATTTGCTCGACTCGAACTGTCCTTCACACCACATGTCCGCTATGTTCGAGAAAGTGTCAAAACACGCACCAAGGGTCTTCTTTTTTCTCCCGCGCGGGGGAAAAGGTGCGCCCTGCAACATCACCCGCCTCTTTTACATAGCCGCTTCTTCTCTTATTGATTTCGTGCCCCATCCTTCCCGGCCTCTCGGATGCTCTCTTTCAGTCCCCCAAGGGGGGCTCAATGGCAATGGGGCCCCTCCTGAAACTCCCGTTGGGCAGCATCGTCCCATGCTCGCAGAATGCGGACTCCCCACCACAGACACCGCTCTCGCTAGAGCAGCATAGCTATGGCCCGGTACCTCAAGACCCCCCCAACCCCCACTCTTTTGGCCCACTTTCGCCACGGCTTCCCCGCGTCCCCCCGAATACCCGCCCCCTGGCGCTGGGTCCCCCCGCCCTGGCTGATGCTGCACGGCGCTTGGGGTGGCTGATTGGTCCGTTGTGATCCGGGGTCTGGGCCCTCCCCCAAACCCTTTTTCCCCCCGCCCCTTGGGCCCCCCAAACCCTTTCCCGGTCTTTCCCTCTCGCCTCACCCCAAAAAAACAACTCCTGTCCTTTTCCGCCAGGGGAGTCTGCCACAATTTGCCCTCTTTCTACTCCCCCCACCCGTCTCTACTTCCTGATGGTTTCTGGTGAAATGGCAAGTTGGTTCCCCCCCTTTGTCAGTGGTTTCTCTCCAGCGATCACTTCGTCCCCCTGCAATTTTTTCTGCATTCCAACGGGAACTTGTGGCGCGCTATCTGCCCTTCACCATGCTTGTGATCCCCCGTTCCTGAAATTCACCTTTTTACTGATCACTCTCTGCTCTTCACTCCCTTAATGCACCACCCCTTTAAAGAAATGTCCAACTCCTGTTTCCACCCACCATCATCTCCCGACATTTTATCGCCTAAACCCCAGATGTTTTTTCCCTTTATTGGGTCCAAACCTGTCGGGTATTTGGAACGAACGAGAACGAGGGACACGCAGAGCAGCCAGCCAGGAAGTTACCTTCCCCTCCTCCCCAGTTACGCCAAAAAGTCTTCGTCACCGAGCTGCTCTTCGGCCCCCCAAAATTCTCAAAGACGCTTGGGGCATGGCTCTCGTTCTGCCCCATGGGACATCACACCCCAGACAAACCCTCACCCCCACCTTCCGGGTTTACTCCCCCTGTAGTACGACAGCGGGGGCCCACTACGGGTCGGCCCTTTCCCTTTCTCCACCCAAATACTTTGGGGGACGACCCCTGCCCCCTGTCCCCACTGTTTCGCGACCACAAAAAACCCCTTTAGCCTACCTGCTCCACTGCCCCGCATCCCCTCATTTGCCATCTATCCCTGCCTCCCCAGAGGGAATATGTACGGGCTGCACTGTCGTTGCCTCCCCACCTTTACCTACGCTCGCTGCCCTTTTTTTCCTCCTACCCCCCCCCCGTTAAGTTTTCTATAAAAACCCAAAACTCTGACAGGCTTTATATTTAGCCGGGGTTCTCTCTTTAAAGAAAGCAATAGGGAAAAAAGAAAAAAAAAAAAAGCATCTTAATCATGCTCACCTCATCCTGAGGAGAAAAATCTTCCCCAAAGCTGCTGAAGAAGGGGTTTTTAGACCCGAAATCGCGATACGCAAACTGGAAGCTACGGGGAAGTATAAAAGTGATTAAAAAGAAATAGACACTCTTAAGACAAAGAAAAATATCTTTTAAAAAGAAAAAAAAAAGCTGAAAAGCCCATTTACTTTTTTAACGATATATATATATAATATATAAAATATATATAAATTTTTAATATATTAATTTTTCCCCCTCCCCCTCCTCGTTCCCTTTTTCCATGTGTATTTTAGACATTTTTATATTTAAAAAAATTTACAAATTTTTTTTAAAAACAATTGATGTATTTTTATTTATTATTTAAATACATTCATGTATTTAGTGCCCATTCTGCAGACACATACCACACACACACCACTGTGTGTGTGTGTGTGTGGTGTGTGTGTGTGTGTGCGCGCGCGTGTGTGTGTTTGTCACTAATTACACTCTCCCCCAGGAAGAACGGGTCAGGTGATGTCTTCCCTCTCTCTCTCTCTCTCTCCCGTCTCTCTCATCTCTCTCTCTCATCTTCTCTCTCTCTCCTCTCTCTCTCTCTCTCTCTCTCTCGCTCTTTCGCCTCTAACTTCCCTCCTCTCTCTCTCTCTCATCTCTCTCCTCTTAAGAGAGAGAGAAGACAGGATGGTGTAAAGGGGGAAAGAAAGAAGAGAGAGAGAGAGAAAGGAAGAAGAGAGAGAGTAGGGAAAGAAGAGTAGAGAGAGAGAGGAGAGAGAGAGGAGAAGATACGAGAAGAGAGAGAGAGAGAGAGAGGAGAGAGGAGAGAGAGAGAGAAAGAGAGAGAGAGAGAGAGAGAGATAAGAGAAGAGGAGAGAGAGAGAGAGGAGAGAGAGGAGAGAGAGAGAGAGAGAGAGAGAGAGAGAGAGAGAGAGGGAAGTTATCATCGTCATTACTACTATTATATTTAATTATCGTTTTCATTATTAATATTTGTATCATTAGCATTCTTATTATCTTTACATTTTGTTTGGTTATTATTATTATCATTACTATCATTATTATTATAGTTTACCATCATTATTTATTATTGAAACTTATTTTTATCATATTACTGACAATATTTACTTTCATTATCTCTCTTATTATTATCATTGCTTTTATTATCATCATTAATATCATTATTCCTGCTATTTATATTAAATGGAATTTTCATAATGTATGTGTGTGTGTGTATTTGTGTGTGTGTGGTGTGTTGTGTGTGTGTGGGTTGTGTGTGTGTGTGTATGTGTTGTGGTGTGTGTGTGTGTGTGTGTGTGTTTTGCGCGCGAGAAAAAGGAGCGAAGGGGAGAGAGAGAGAGATGAGCGAGAGAGAGAGAGAGAGAGAGAGAGAGAGAGAGAGAGAGAGAGAGAGAGGAGAGAGATTTTATTTCCGTAGTTCAATACTTTTATTCACGAATTGAAGTACAGTTTGTGAAAGAGACCTGTTTTCATAAAAAAAACAGTCTCACTCAGTATACATATGGATGAGTCTGTAAGGCACATCGATTATGGGGGCATAAAGTCGTTGAGTTATAATAATCTAAACACACATGGGCCAAGGGGAGTATATGAACATTCTTTTTTACCCCTATCACGATTTAACGACAGGGCACAGAGTTCAGATCACACAGTCAGGGGGGGAGGGGAGAGGATGAGTTATATGCAACACGTAGCACGGGTCCCAATTTTTTGTTTTGGTTTTTAGGCGCCATGGGTGGAGGTGGGAGGGTCCACGGGGTCTATATCCATGGTCCAACAAGGCTCTTCAGGGGGGGGTACAGCTCTGCGTCGCCTTGAACCAAGAGTGTCTTGTATCGTTCGGGTCATCTCGGTCAGCATTTCCTTTAAAACCCGTATCTCTCCCGTCATGCTCACCATTGTCGCTTCGGGGGGGGGGGGGGGGGGGGGTGGTCTCCCATCACACCCTTCAAGACTGCCACCTCCCCCCTGCAATTCTTGTAGAGAGAATATTGGGCACGCAGTTCAGCACATTCCTCCCAATGATGACTGCTCCCCTTGTAGTGATCTTTAATCTCGGTCATCAAAGTCAAATGCCTCAGAATCGTCGCTGAGGGGGCAACCACCGCCTTCAGCAGCCTGTGAGGGAGAGGAGGATCGCCACCCCGCGGTAGAGAGGGGGAGAGGGGGTGACTTGGTGACTGGCTTTGGGCAGACTGCGGGTGGCTAGGGTGGGGAAGGGAGGGGTCCGAGGGAGAGATCATCAGGGGGTATCATCCGATCATCGGCGAGGAGGAGGGGTTGGCAGCAGGCACCTCCCCATCCGGGGAGGGGGGTTAGTCTGCAAAGTCTTGACTCGGCGGCGGTGGGGTTACTGCGACAGGGAGGTAGATGCACCGCAGCTTCCTATAGCGGTGGGCATCGGGCCTCACAAGGCACTTCATCACTCCAAGCATTATGCTCGAGGAGGCATTGGGGCAGCAGGCGTGATGGATTCCCCATTGATTTGGCGATCCTTGCAAAGGTTTAGTGTCATGCCTCCCCGAGCAGAGCCACAACGCGACGGGAACTATTGCATGCCATCAGCGTGGCACCATCCTGGCACTTCCCACAAACTGGCAGGCTTCCGATAAAGTCTCTCCACTAGCAAGGCCTCATCCATGTAAAGCGATCTTGATGGCGGGCCACACCGCCCACATCGCAGTCACACGATTTCCTGGCACCATCATAATGGGAACGGGATGCCCAACGTTGGACCTTCCCGTCGAGCCAGAGGAACGCCTGGATGAGCTTTCGAAGGTGGTAAGGGGCAATGAAATTATGGTAGTTCCTTATATTTCACATGACACTGCCGGTTTTCCTCCGTGGCCTCGGTAAGTCCTCATGACGCTGCCGCCTAGCGGGTGGCCCACTCCGTTAGAAACTGAGCGGGTTGGGCACTGTCACCTCGTGACTGCCATAATAGACGTGGTTTTGTCATCTAGATAACAGATAAGTTTCGATGTTTGCCAGCAACTTCCGCATGGGGAGGAAAAGCCAGATTGACTTCCCTTTAGGTGACACTCAACTTCAACCGGAAAGAAGAGACGATACATCTTGTCAGGGGCGGGGGAACGTCCAGCGGCATGCAGCACTGGCCCTTCGGGAGGAGGAGATTGCCAGGTCGTCATCGCCACCGGGCGGTTCTTTTCTTTTTTGTTTTTTTTTTTGGTATAACAGACAAGTTGATAGCCGTCAGAGGCATCGCTATTCCTCATCGCGAGCTCCCAAGGCAGGCCCCGCTTAACCGCCTTGCATGTCGGTGTGCGGGGAGCGACCGCACCCCACAACGTCTCGAGTGTTCACTAGAGATGAGAGAGAGGAGAGAGAGAGAGAGAGGAGAGAGACGAGAGAGAGAGAGAGAAGAGGAGAAGAGAGAGAGTCCTTTATAGACTGGACAATCAAAGCAACTTCTCTCTCTCTACTCTCTCTCTCTCTCTCTCTCTCTCTCTTCGTCCCGTCTCATCTCTTCCTCTCTCATCGTCTCGTGTCTCAGACTCATCCGCCTCCGTCTCTCTCTCAGATGCTCCCTCTCTCGTATCGCAGCGGACTCTCTGAGTTTCTCCTCGATCGACCTCCTTCGTCATGGGTTCACTCTCCTCTCTCACCCTGTCCTCCCATCTTCCTCTCTCATCACTCTCTGCCTCGCACCTTCTTCACCTATTTCCTCTCGTACTCTCTCTCTCGCACTCTGCTCCTCTCTCTCGTTCGTAGCTCATTCTGAGCTCTCCCTCGTCTGGTTCCTCCTCTCGACTCTGTTCTCTCGGATCAACTCCTCTCTCCCCTCTCTAGGATCCAGACGTCCGTCCCCTCTCTCGCTCCGATCACTCTCAGAGGTCTCTCTCTCCATCGGAGCGGCACGGCGCTCATCTCGTCTCCCTCGGCTTCGTCACCTCTCTCATAAGTGCATTTAACGCGCGCATCTCTCTCTCTCTCTCTCTCTCTCTCTCTCATGCAGTGACACACATGGAATGGGTCCCTGGAAGATGGATGGGGAAGAAATCGCACGAAAGCAGATCAATCGATACAAAAAAAAGAGGAATGAGAGAGAGAGAGAGGAGAGAGATGGAGAGAGAGAGAGAGAGAAGAGAGAGAGAGAGAGAGCAGAGAGAGAGAGAAGAGAGAGAGAGAGAGAGAGGGGAGAGAGAGAGAGAGAGGAGAGAGAGAGAGAGAGAGAGAGAGAGAGGTAGGGGTTATCACTATAACTGTCCAAGTAAAGAAAAACTTTTCCTGTGGAAGACACTGAGGCAAAGTAATCCGTAGGCAAAGTGTCCGTAGGCACATTGTCCGTAGGCAAATGTCCGGGTAGGCAAAGTGTTCCCGTATGCCAATTGTGTGGTAGGCAATGTCCGGTATGCAGAACGGTCCTGTAGGCAAATTGTCCGTAGGCAAACTGTCCGTAGGCAACGGTCCGGGTACCGTTTTTGTGACCACCCTACTATATATATACTAGCCGCAAAGCCGCCCTCCGGCGGCTTTTTGGCTAGCCTTCCTGCTAGGCTATTGGTGGGTTCCTTGGGCCCACCACACCCTGTAAATTGGTGGCCTTCGGCCCACCAACACCAGACTCTCCAGATAGCCCCTTCTAAACTTTCCTGAAATCATGGATGTGAGAAATGTATGTATTTAACGCCGACCCATTCACATCATAGCCCCTTCTAACTTTCCTAAAAGAAAAAACCGCCCCCCGGCGGACTTTTTGGCTAGCTCCTGCGGAGGGCTATTGGGGGGCCAATGGCCCACCACCTGTGTTTGGTGGCCAAGGCCCACCAAACACAGACTCTCCACATGGGACCCCATTACCCACCAACCTCGCCCACCAAACACAGACTCTCCAGATACCCCTTCTAACTTTCCTAAAATGTATGTATTCGCCCACCCATTACCCATCACCCCCCAATCCATTCACTCACACCATTACCCATCACCATACACCCATTCACCACCCATTACCCATCACCACACACCCATTCACTCACCCATTACCCATCACCCCCCACCTTTTTCCCCCCCCCACCCATCACCCATCACCCCCACCCATTCACTCACCCATCACCCCACACCCATTACCCATCACCCACCCATTCACTAAACCTATTACCTGGTGCTCGTTAGTTTGCAGTGATGAACCGGAGTGGTTGAGGGGAGGTTATCCAAGAGAGAAGCGAGCAATCTTCCGTAGGTAGTTTTATTCCAAGAACAAAGATAGGTCCGATCACACCAGCGGGGGGCTGGTGTTGGCGACCAGACGACGGGGGAGCGACTGAGTTACATGGATGCCTGGAGAGCATGCACTGTTGCCACATAACAATATGTGTTGTATTAGGAGGCATGCATAACACATATCCACACCTCCCTCCCCCTTCACGCTCGTAGCGCTAGTCTCGAGGGGACTCCTTTTTCTTTAACCCTCTGAGAACGGCGCGGGGTCACAGGGGGGTGAATAAAAGGGGACTTGATTTTCTTGTCCGAGCAAGGGGACACAGGGATTGGGGGAGGGTGTCGTCATAGGGGTTGGAACGGGTCGGAGGAAACGGGGTTTCGCCACCAGACGCGCCCCACTAGGGAACGCCCCCTCGAAGTCCCTGGTCGTGGCCGCAGCCCATAACAACCCCGACCTTGTCCCAGCGGTGTGATTTCGGGTCCTGGACACGAACGATCTGGCCGACACCAGCCTGGGTAGGGGGGGGGCATGCTGATCGTACTGAGCCTTGACCTGCTCAGCAGGGGGGCAGCTCGGCGATCACAAATCCTCTGTGCGGGCCTGCCACTCCCCCTGAGAAGGACTCAGGATGGGCAGGGACACAGGAAACGGAGCGGGTGGCCATAAGTGTCCTCGCAGGGAATCGTCCCGTGGATTTTGGGGTGTTGCGAAGCTCCAGGAGACCCCTGTTGAAGTCTTCACTGTCAATGTTGCCGTTTGGGGGCCGTCTTGAGGATGAGGTGTTTCACCGACTTGACGGCCGCCTCGGCGTAGCCATTAGACTGGGGGTAATGCGGCGAAGAAACCGCGTGGTAGACACCCCAGCGCTCCGTGAAGTTCCGGAAGGCAGTGGGTGGTGAATTGGGGCCCGCCGTCAGTCCTGAGGCGGAGCGGGACACCAACATCCCGGAAGTACCGGCAAAAGAGCCGTATGGTGTGCGTGGCGGTAGTATCGGGGCCCCGCAGGGACGACCACAGCCACCCGGAGAGTCTGTCCGCGATGACCAGGAACGACTTCCCGGCGACGGAGAAAAAGTCCTCGGAGATGACTCGAAAGGCCTGGAGGGGTGGTCGTCGCACAGTAGTGGTTCCTGTTGCTGACTGGGGGTGTAGGATCTGGGATGGCTCGCAGGCTTGGACGGTGCTGGTAATGTCGGCATCGATACCTGGCCAGAAGACAGTCTGCTGTGCCCGGCGCCCTTTGTGGCTGCGACCACCTCGGTGACTGTCGTGTAGCCGAGCAAGGGGGGCGGCGGCGGGGGGGCTGCAGGAACCACAATTCTCTGGCCATACAGGACCAGCTCCCCGTCTGCGTACAAGCAGTCACGGAATTCCAGTAGGGAGTAGAGGTGTGCAGGGTGTACGTTGGGGGAAACCCGACGTAAAAAGTCCCGTAGGGGGTTTACGACGGGTCTGTCGCGCTGCAGCTCGGATTTCCGGGATGCCCTATCGGCGTCCTTGGGGTGTGGCGGTCGAGGTGTGAAGGGTCCTGATCCTGGTTATGCGTTGAGGGACACGACGCTCCGAGGTGTGCTGCGCTTCGGAGCACACCATTGTCCTCTGGGGGTGGGGGGGCTAATGGGGTCGGACAGGGCTCGGGGATGCAGAGCTGTTTTTCCAGCACGCCACAGGGCCCGAAAATGGAGGGCAAAACCCTTTCCCCTTGGGGCTTGGAGGCGGGGTTTCCCAAAACCGCGTCCAAGGTTTTGTAGTGGTTGAGAATCGGGTCAGGGGTCGGTGGTTCCTCATCAACGTGAATTTCTTAGGCCTATCAAAAAGGGCCTGATTGACAGGGCCCAGGCGGCGGCGGCAGCTCGAGTTCAATGGGGGCGTAGCGGGTCTCGGCGTCAGCGGGAAAATCTTGAGCTACACTGAACGAGGCATTGCGTCCTGGCCATGGTTTTGCAGAAGGGCGTAACCAAGCCCGTTGAGCAGAGGCGTACTTTAAAGAAAACGGAAATGTTTTGAGGGAAATTTTGGGGGGAATGGTTGGGGTTTAAACCGCAACTTTACTTGAATGATATTTTTTGGGGATGTTTTTGTAAATGTTAAAAATTTGAGGGAGGATTAACTTGTTTCTGATTCATATCGTTGTAGTGTGACCCTTCTCATACGGAGGTACGAACAAGGGGTATATTTAAGGGGGAGGGATAATAAGTTTAGGTTAGGGATTCGCTGCCCCCAGCCCGGCAGTATTTCGCTATGATACCCCCGGGGCAGTTAGATTAATTTTAAAACTGATTGATCTTTGGTAGTCGTGGTCGGTATGGGGGTTATACCTAGTAAAGGCAAAACTTTTTGAAGTGGGGGAATTTTTTTCCTAACTAGAATAATCACCTGGGTTTTCTAATAACCAAAAACTATATTTGAAAATAAATCCTATTTTTTTTTGTAAACATGGTAATCTCTACTGAGACCCTCTTAAAGAATAAGGGTTAACAAAACGAAAAAAACTCTACTCTGACATAAGAAATGCACTTCACGCCTGACCTAGGAATCTTCCTTAGTGATGAGATAAAGCTTTCGAGCATAAAACCCCCTTTCACTAGAATTTTTTTCAGTGATTGCCTACACTAGGAAACATAATACTTAATTTTTAAATCCACCTGGAAGATGGTATCTAGTAGAGAAAGAATAGGGGCGAAAAAGTTTTGTGTGTGTGTTACAGTAAGCCATGTGGCTTTCTAAAGGAGACAGGACAGCCTAAAAACGACGCGAGAGACAATTCGTTAATAACATTAAAAGGAGGGGGCGGAACATCTTCCCTTAGTGACCGAACTGTACCTATATATTTATATAGAAAATAAGATATATATACAAGGAAAGAAAAAACCGGATTTTAGGTACAAAGGTCTTCCCTGCAACGACGCGAAGAGACGAATGACTCTTTGGGGGCCTTGGGCTTCCCGCACCAAAATGGAACTTTTTTGGAAAAGTCTCACCGTGACTTCAATGAAAACTTATAATCCCGAAAAAAAACTATTTAAGTAATGAAAACTCGCGTACCCGAAAAGACTTTTCCTAATCCCCAACCCAGTTACTTTGAGTAGAAAAATTTAATTTTTTTAAACCTAATATTCAAAAAGGAGGGTTTTATATGAATGCGACAACCCGAACACCTTTTCAGAGTAAAGGGGTATTAAAAAGACTGCTTGATTTTGGTGGGTTTTTAATTTTAGCGGGATCCTTACTATAACGCCCATTAATGACCATAACCGATAACATGGGGTTTTTTTTAAGGACGTTAAGACTCTGGGAGAGTTCCTTGGTTTCTGACCAGATGGCGGCAAAAAAAAAAACTGACATCTTTTATTATCATGTCGAGAAAAATTTCCCCACGATTTGGTTTCGCATACGGCATGTGAGGGAGAAGAGGGTGTGAAAAAAGGGGAAGAAAAAAATGGGGGAAGAAGGATAAAGAAACAAAATGGTGGTAATGATAGCAGGGCGAGAGTCCCCCGTGAGACTAGAAAAAAATTACTACTGAAAGACATAGCTGGGAATTTTAATAATAATTCTCATCTATCATCTCCCGAATTGGGCATTACCGGTCTATTCCCCGGGAAAAAAAATTCTATGGCTAAAAGTCGCTACTTACGGATCATTTTTCCCTTTTTTTTAAAAACTGCGTCAAAGGAGGTGTGTATTGGGAGAATTTAGAGTAAATTTAAAAAAATTCTTCGTTTTTTAAAAACGGGGGGGTCTGTTTTGGTTTTAGATTACACAAAAATCCAATGGGAAGTTCCCAGTAAACCTGATCCTGGGTAATGAACTGACCGTAAACCCTTGACTTAGTCCGCATTCTCGGTGCAGAGATATACCCCAGAGGCGACGCCACTTCCTCGGGAAAATGATAAGCCCCCTAAAAGCCGAAAGTCCGTACCCCGCAAGCTGGTTGACTGAAAGGTGGAAGCGTAGTATACTATCTCAAATTAAAAATACCCCTCCCATAAACCCAGGCTTCGCCGTGAGAATCAGACGCCCCGACTTCTGACATGAAATCCCTAGACCAAATTTTTTCATCTAGTCGCCCTACACTCACCTCGACCAAAAGTTACATTAAAACACTTTTTCTTTTAATTTCACCTGAATATACTGGTGGGTTTGTTTGTACTTGAATTAAAATCCCTTTGAAGACTCACCGAACCAGACTAGTCTGTTAAGAAATTCATCTGAGACTGGTATCCCAATAACTCTTCCCGGGATTATTACGAACAACGACCCTCAATTAGTTTTGAACCTTGCAAGCTTAATTTAACACTTTTCTTTTTGTTTCAAAAGGTAAAAACCCGGGGGACGCTACAACTCTCTAACCGAGTGGGTTTTAAAACTTTCAAGTTCATAAAATAAAAATTTCAACGTTTATAAAAAAATTTTTAATGTTTAGTTCAAAATTTCTTTCCCCGATTTTAACATTTAATAATTCATAAATAACCTGCACGAACACTCCTGGATTAGTCTTCTAGGGGGTCTCCGTAGGTGGGGTTTTGAAGCTTGAGATGCGGAAAAAGATGTCGTCGAGCTCCTGCTATCGACGCAGCAAACGTCGCTGGGCTCCTTGTTCACCGGTGGATGGAAATTTTTGGCGTGTATGATTTCAGCTACCTTTGGCGACGGGACAACCCAGAAGGTAACCATTTTTTTTGCTGGAAACTCCCCTAGGATCTTGGAAAAAAGAGGTATCCTTTCTTAGTCTGTCTCCATTCTTTGGAGGTGGCGTCCACGATGTCGTTTACACGGCGATGAGAGATACTTAGCGCTGGGGTTATTGCGTAACTCATGACGGGCGTCAGTGGGAAGGGTGAGAAGATCCAAACTTCCCTCCGAGCGGTTCACGTCCTCTCTCTGCCATGGTGGTGGTTGCGTAGATTGGGGGCTGTAGTGGGTAGGAACGGCTGCTACGGCGGTGAAGGCTGCATCGATGGGGCAGCGGCGGCGGTAGGTTTAAGGGGCGGCTGTAGCGGGGAACGTGGCTGCTAGCGAGGGGGAGCGTCGCTGTGATGGGGGCGGAGTTGAGGCGAGCCTGGCACGAGGCGCGCGGGGATCTCTAAGGGCGCGGTGAAGGCGCGGGGGGCCGGGGGAACCCCCGGCATGGGTTTGTGAGGGTGGCGGCTGGTGTCCCGGGGGCGGGTTGACGGCTAGATGCGGCGGCTAAAGGGTTGTTCTTTCCGCTCACGCTCACATGGGCTGGTTCATGTATGTATTGTGTTTGGGTTTTTAAAAGGGGAGGATCAAAAAGCCTATAAAAGATCGATTACTTATGAAAAAATTTTCTGAAATTTTACTATCTTGTATTTTTTTTTCCAGGTGCGCTTCTTTGCTGTTTTTTTTAGGGAAAAATATACCCCGCTTTAGTCACCCGGGTGTTGACAGACGATACAAAGAAAAAAACCCCCCGCTAAACTTAAGAAAGTTTTTTTTGAAAAAAAAAATTAATTTTTCCTACTAATTTTTAGGGCTCTCACTTGAGATCATCTTCAGCATATCAGGGTTAACACTATATCGAGGAAAAAATCTACTCTGACATAAGAAATGCGCTTTACGCTTTTGACCTAGGAATTCCTTTGTGATGAATAAAGCTCTTCTGAGATAAAACCTCCTCACTAGAAATTTTTTTCATGATTGCCCTACATAGGGAACAAATACTTTAAATTTATAAATCACACCTGGAAGAAGGGGTTTTAGTTTGAAAAGAAAAATGGGGAAAGTGTTTGTGTTGGTTTCAGTTTAAAACATGTGGCTTTCTGAAAGGAGACACGGACAGCCCCAACGAGCGAAGAGACGAATCTCGTTAATAAAAACTTAAAGGATGGGCGGAACTCTATGCCTTTGGACATGAAAATGTACCTATATTTATATAGAAATTATAGATATAAAACTAAGGGAGAAAGAACAAGGGGTTTGGTACGAAAGGGCTTACCTGCAACGACGCGAAGAGACGAAGACCGTTGGGGCCTCGTGGGGTTCCCGCACCAAAAAGGGGAAATTTTTTGGAAAGTCTCACCGTGACCAGATGAAAAATTTTAATCCCGAAATAACCATTTAAGTAAAGAAAACCCTACCCCAGAAAAAAAGTCCCCAAAACCCCAAACCCGTTACTTTGAGTAGAAAAATTTTATTTTTAACCAATATTCAAGAAGGATGGTTTTATTGTAATGTCGACAATCCCAAACCTATTTCAGAGTGAAGTGGGATTGAAGACTTTCTTAGATTTTTGGGGGCTTTTTAAATTTTTGGGGGATCCTTACTATAAGCCCATAAGACCATAACCGATAACGATAGGATTATTTTGAAGATTAAGACTTGGGAGAGTTCCCTTGGGCTGACCAGATGGCTGGCAAAAATAAAAAGAACTGAATCATTAGTATCACTGATCGCAGAAAATTACCCACGAATTTGGTTCCATACGGGAGTGGGGAGAAGAGGGTGTGAAAGAAGGAAAAAAAAAAAATGGCGGAAGAAGGATAGAAAATAAAAAAAATGGTGGTAATGTAGCAGGGCGATGAGACCCGTGAGACATAAGAAAAAAATTACCTACTGACGACATAGCCGGGAATTTTTAATATAATTTCATACATCATCTCCCCAATAAAGGGCATTACGAAATGCTGGGTCAAAGTGAGCGAGAACGGCGGTCGAAGCAGCGCGTCTTGCACGACTGAAGGGCCCCGTCGTGATCAGGGGTTCCAAGTAAAAAAGTTCTTTGGGCCATCAGGGGCGGGGGGGGGCGGCAAAGGCGAGGCGGGGGGGAACTCGACAGCTGGTTCACCAGGCCCCTGAATGAGCGGAGGTCAGTCAAGTTACGGGGGTCGCGAAGTCCCGGATGGCACTGACTCTGTCCTCATCCGCGGCCACGCCCTCAGCTGAGAGGTTATACCCGCAGAAGCTCACACTAGGCGCGGTGACCACAAACTTGTCTTTGTTAATTGTGATCCCGTACTTGCGACATCTAGTGAGCATCTGGTGAATACGTTGGAGGTGTGTGGGGAAGTCGTCGTCGAAGAGGAGAATGTCGTCAACCACCTTAACGCAGTTATCTACACCCTGCAGGGCCAGGTCGCCGCGGAGACAGTAAGCGTCGCCAGTAGCCGAGAAACCCATGGGACCTCTGCAGTGTTGAAAGCGGCCGTATGGTGTGATAAAGGTTGTGAGGTGTTGGTCTTCCTCGTGTAGTTCCAACTGCCAATACCCGCACAAGGCGTCCGCTGTGGTGAAAAATCGCGCTGACGGGTTGACACTGCGAACAGCGGTGAATGGAGTTCTGGCAGGATGTGTTGGGCGGGCCACTTGAGAGTTGAGTTTCGTCAAGTCAACCGTGATTCTCACGCCTTTATCCTTAGCCACGACGACTAGCGGGTGACACCACTCTGAAGGGTCGTCACCGGCAGGCTTGATGATTTCCTGACGTGTCATCGACTCAAGTTCCTCCTGAACTTGACGCTGAAAAGCGAAGGGAACCTGCCTCGGTGTGTGAATGGCGTATGGTACAGCTCCCTCCTTCACGTGAATCCTCATGGGTTTGCCCACCATGGGTTTCAGAGGAGACTGTTTGAGATCCGCCTTGGAAAGTAACACGTCCGAGAACTCGCGCAGAAAGTGCGCCCGTGCAGCTGACGGGGAGGACGTGGTAGGAGGGAGAGTCATCTCAGCGCATCTGTTGACGTGCTTGACCTCCAATAGTGGCTTCGGGAAGGCAGAGGATATGATAGCCAGCTCCATGCAGTGGCCGTAAGACAGGAGGGGCGTTTGAATACCCTCGTGCACCCTCCTGTATCTTGGCGGTACAAGATTTCCCGTGGAGCCGTAAAGTAGCGTAAAAACATCCCACAGCAGGTGTCATTACTGACCCGTCCGCTGTCAGCGTAGTAGTGGACGGTAGAGGCTGTAGGCTGCTGAGGGGGATGTGAAGCATTTGCAGGTGTCTAGTGCCGATGACAGTGACGTCAGCGCCTGTGTCT